>BOPN01002718.1:47164-52164 GCA_017312705.2 Penaeus japonicus | reverse complement strand
GATAAGCATACAGACCAACAGGAAGACAGACACAGAGAAATGGACATATAGAGAAATACTAACAGACAGACGTGGCAGAGCAAGCACCACAAGCATCCATCCGTATGAGCACAATTGAAAGTCATAACGGCGGACTGTCCGGAACGGATTCCCCGGGACCGAATCCCCTGGAACGGGAATCTCTGGAACCGCTGCTTCCGCGTCCAGCCCTGATATCATGGCACCGCCGCTGGAATCTCTGTCAGGCGGCACGGGGACGCTGAAGGAAGGGGGCTGGGGGAAGGAGGGGAGGAAGGGATGGAGGGAATGAGGGGGATTAGGGAATGGGAAGGAGGCGAGAGAGGAAATGAGAGAAAGTGAGGGGAGAGAGAGAGAGAGAGAGAGAGAGAGAGAGAGAGAGAGAGAGAGAGAGAGAAAGCGATATAGGGAGGAAGGAAAGAGAAAGCAGGGAATATGAAATAGATAGAGAACAATCTAAGAGAGAATAACAAAGAGAGAAAAGGCAGGGATGATAAAAAGAAGGGACTCGACCTAGATTGAATTTTGCAGCGAATGTGAGTCAGGTGCTCCTCCTCCGTTACCACGGCGGCGGAGGGAGCCACGAATGCTGCCGCTGTTGACAAAGACGGTTTGTCGTTATCCTGGCGGGGGAGGGAGAGGGGGATGGGAATGAGGAGGTTCGTTTATCTCCTTTCCTCATTTATTTATCTCTCCCTCCGTCCCCCTCGTCATATCACCGTACCCACCTTGCTCTCTCTCCCTCGACCTTTTACATCTCTCCTTGTCTATTTCCCTTTCCCCTCTCCTCCGTACGGCTCCCCTCCCTCTCCCCACCGTTCACTCCCCTCCACCCACCGTTCACCCCCCCCCCCTTCCCTACCCGTCCCACCCCCTGATATCCGGCATGACGGATAGAGCTACGAGCAACACCGATAGGTCACGAGGGGAAAACACACACACACATAATCGAATTTGTAGCGCTGGTGTCGGGGTGCGTGGGGCGGGGTGCGGGGGTGGGTGGGGGGGGGGGGGGGTCGTAGGTAGTGAGGAGTGGACCGGAGTAGGAGAAGAAAAAGAGTGAGAGGAGAGAAAGGGAACATTTGGAGAAGGGAGGAGGAAGGGAAGAGGAGAGAAAATGAAAAGGATAAGAAAAACGGTAGATTGAGAAAGGAAGCTAGAACAGACACAAGTAGATACATATAGCGTATAGATGAAACACATGCAGAATAGATAGGTAGACATGGCGAAAAAGAGATAAATAAGGAGCATATAGATTATGGAGAGAGAGAGAGAGAGAGAGAGAGAGAGAGAGAGAGAGAGAGAGAGAGAGAGAGAGAGAGAGAGAGAGAGAGAGAGAGAGAAGAGAGAGAGAGAGAGAGAGAGAGAGAGAGAGAGAGAGAGAGAGAGAGAGAGAGAGAGAGAGAGAGAGAGAGAGAGAGAGAGAGAGAGAGAGGACAGAAAGAGATAGGGAGAGGGAAAGAAAGAGAGAGAAGGGGAGCGTGGCAGAAGGAAAGCAAGAGAGAAGGAGAAAGAAAGAGATAGAGAGAGGGAAAGAAAGAGAAAAAGAGAGGAAGAGAAGTAAGAGAGAAAGAGAGAGAGCAAGATAGAAGGAGAGAGAGCGAGAGAGGGGGTAAAGGGAGATATGCAAAATGGATAGACATAAACGGGGAGAGTTCGATATGAGTAGACCTCCGACCCAGAGGAGAAGGTCAGACACGTTACGAAAATCGCTTTGCGTCGCCCACCTCGCCTTCGGACCGTAGACGCGAGCCTTTTTGCGGAGGGGGTGAAAGGAGGCGGCCCCGACGGCGACGGCGAGGGCGAGGGCGAGGGCGAGGGCGAGGGCGAGGGCGAGGGCGAGGGGGGCGGGGAGACTTACGGACTGTGAAAATAGGGATTGGGTGATAGGGATTGTACGGCCAAAGGTGACCATTTGGATTATGATTGGCAGTCGTGATAGTGAGGGTGCATATCCTCATTTCTTGGAAATACCGAAGCTGGTTTGATTGACACAAATAGAAAGCGAGCGTGGTATAATTCAAAATATTATCATACTGAAGAAATGTGATGTTGCAAGACAGTGTTTATACAACAACATTAAGAGAGACCTTGCTTGCCATACTCAAGAAACCATGAAAAACTTGACACGGCAAAAACAAGGAGGAGAAAAAACCTGGCCTCATGTTTTTCTTGGTGTTATTTGGCCTGTACTTCTCTTTTTTCCTCTCCAGGCTCGGATTTTATTTTACTCTATGCCATGTTCTTTTTTACTGCATTTTTTGTGTAAGTCACTATGTGGCAAATAGATAGTGGCGCCTGATACACGTACACAGAGTCACACGTACACAGAGTGCCTTGAAGGACATCGTTTTAATGTTAATATGCTGTTACTTTAGCCATATTGGTGGTTAATATTGCCTCTTTTCTCCCCTTTGTTTCAACTTATGTGCTTCCTCCTTTATCTTGTACGTCGAAAGAAGAAAGGAAAGTGGCGTGGTGAAGGAAGGATGGCAGAGGAAGTAGGAAGGGGGAGAGAATTGAAGGGGAGGGCAGTGTGGAAGCAAGGGGAAGACTTAGATGAAGGGTTGCCTTGACCAGGTCATCCTATATTAGGCCTAAGACTAATACCACGGTGTCCCACGTCCCCCCTGGTTGCGCTTCTGGCGGAGGTTGGGCCTTTTCGCGGCCTTGCGCTGAACACTCTCGCCTTCCCTCTCGCTCTACGCCTTGCAGGGTTGCTGCCCATCACTAGGTAACTCTTCTCTCTCTATGCACAGACAACAAGACAGTCAGACAAAAAGCAAAATCAAGGAAAGCAAAAATCATGAAACGGAGCGCGAGGAAAAGAATGATGGAAGCAAGACGCAAAGAGTAAACAGAAGCACGACAATAAAAGGATAAAAGGGACGCACACATAAACCCAGAGATGCGCGGGGGAATGGGGGTTGGGAGGGGGGGGAGGTGAGAGCTGGCCAGGTGGGAACACGAGCCAGACACGTCCAACTTTAGTCCAGGCTCAGGCGGTTCTCGGATTCTGTGACCCTTGTACGTCCTTTATTTCTTGTCCTCTTTCTCTGTTTCTCTTTCCCGTTCTACGTTTCTATTTCCCTCCCTTTTCCTCTTGATCTTTCCCTCTTTCTTTTCCACGCCCTCCTTTATTCTCTCTGCTCCTCTTTCCTTATATGTCTGCCCCTCCATTTCGCTATATATTTCCTTTCCCTTCAGTATTTCGCTTTCCTCTCTTTATTCGCCAAATTAGATTCTTTCCCTCCCTATTCCCTCTCTTCCGATCCCTATTCCCTCCTTCCCCCCCACCCCCCCCCGACTCGCTTCGATCCATTTTCCTCCGTCCTGCATTCCGTGGCGCTACCTATCCCTGGAACCTAAATGCATCCTTCTGCGCCTCGAGAACGAAGAGGACGCATCGTCGGGAAGGACTGAACCGAGAGCGGGAACAACAGTTACTTAGTGACGAGGTAGTTTCGCCATGAAACAACACAACCGCGTGTGTTACCTGGGTGGGTGGACTGGCCATGGCCTCTGGGGGGTTCTTGGTGCTGGGCCTCGTCGGAGGTCACTGGGAAAGAGGCAGCTGCTTCAAGACTCGATGGGAGAAACCCTCTAGGCTGTATCCTTGCATCTAAAGTTTTTTTTCTTTCTTTCTTTCTTTATTCTGTTCTTCTTATGTATTAGGTCTCGTTATGTCTCCCTCTACTCCCGACCATACACTTTTTTCAGTTTCTCTTGCCAAGTCGCCAAATTATTCATTTTTCCTTTAAATCTTCCTCTTTCGGGCTCTTCCTTTTCCTCCCTCTTTTTCTTTTTTCTTCCTCTTTTCCCCACGTTCTCTCTTCCATTCACATTCATCTATCTGCGCCCCCCCCCCCCTTCTTCCTCCGGCTATCAGCAAATTTGTAAATCTTAGCGTGGTCGTCTGGCATTGTTTGTCTGTTGGAAAGATGTGTTTTGTTTCGTTTGTTGATTTGCAGAGCTTCTTCTTTGAGAGGGCGTGTTAAGACGGGTGTTTAGTGTCTTTCTCTTTGCTTTCGTTTCAAGACGCATGTGAGATTCGTAAGTATCCAAATCAAAGAATGTATTTGTAAGGGGAAGAGATCAAAGCAACTAGATTAGGAGCATTCAGGCATATCAAACTTTACATATCACCGGAAGTAATTCCAACATAACATTTCACTTGTTTACAATTATCATCTAAGTTTATCCAATATAATGAACACACGATATGACGCGAACACACACACACATACACACACACACACACACACACACACACACACACACATACATACATACATACATACATACATACATACATACACACACACACACACACACACACACACACACACACACATATATATATATATATATATATATATATATATATATATATATATATATATATACATATATATATATATATATATGTTTGTGTGTGTTTGTGTTTGTGTGTGTATTTCTATATGTATCTGTATGTATTTGTTTTCATATTCATGTTCATATTCATATCCATTATCATATTTGTATATAGAAGGAAGGCCTATGACCGCAACAAAGGCTATACGTGTTATTCGAAGGGACATGTTAAATGTTAGTATTTAACTCTTGTAACCGTTGATTAAAAATTATAATTATGATGACAACACTGATAATGACACGAAAGTGGTAATATCGCATTGGCAGGTTTAATTTAGTTTACCCTAAATTTTATTTTGTAATTTATGTATACAGTAGCGTAGGTGCTGTCAAATAACATGGCGTCCCTGGATTTAAGCTTTACCGGTTTTCATGTCCTCGTATTTCACTCGAGATGAAGTCAATTATCAAACCTCATTATGATAAATGTAGAATAAATCATGAATGTGAATGAATGGCTTCATAAGGCAAGATATCTAATTAGCGTTTTGATTTTCCTCTCTTTGGAGTTATAACAGTTCTTAGTGAATTTGTCCCATCACGTACGCACTGATATGTCTCTTTTC
>BOPN01002718.1:37164-42164 GCA_017312705.2 Penaeus japonicus | reverse complement strand
ATTACCTCTTTATTTGCTTTTGTTTCTCCTTCTCTTCCACACGTTTCCTTTTCCTTTGTTTCTTTCGTTTTCTCTTGCTTCTCCTATCATTCTCATTCCTCCTTAGTTTCTCCTTCTTTCTCCTTTGTTTCTCCTTCTTCTTTCTCCCTTCCTCTTCTTCATTCTCCCTTTTTTCTCCTTTGCTTTTCCTTTCTCTTTCTCTCTCCCTCTCTCCCCCCTCCCTCTCTCCTCTCTCCCCCCTCCCTCTCTCCCTCTCTCCTCTCTCCTCTCTCCTCTCTCCCCCCTCCCTCTCTCCCTCTCTCCCTCTCTCCCTCTCTCCCTCCCCCCTCCCTCTCTCCCTCTCTCCCTCCCCCCTCCTTCTCTCCCTCCCCCCTCCCTCTCTCTCCTATCTCCTCTCTTCTCTCCTCTCCTCTTCTCTCCTCTCCTCTCATTTTCCTTTGCCCGTTTTCCATATTGATAAAGTTGGTAAGAAAAAAACGAATGTATAAAGGCAATATCAGAGGATAAAGAGGAATTTGAAACGAAGAGGTAAAAAGCACAAGTAAAGGGAGAGGAAACAACAGAAGACAGAAAAGCGGAATAAGGAAAGAAAGATGAGACAGACGCCTTTTCCACTCGGTTAAACAAGGCTGAGGGGGGGAGGGAGGAGGGAGGGAGGGAGGGAGGCTTGGCCCGGCTGTGGGGGAAGTGCGTTTGCACGAATACTTCGCACTTTCTCTCTCTCTCTCTTTCTCTCTCTCTCTCTCTATCTCTCTCTCTCTCTCTCTCTCTCTCTCTCTCTCTCTCTCTCTCTCTCTCTCTCTCTCTCTCTCTCTCTCTCTCTCTCTCTCTCTCTCTCTCTCTCTCTCTCTCTCTCTCTCTCTCTCTCTCTCTCTCTCTCTCTCTCACCCTTTCTCTCACCCTTTCTCTCCTTCCCTCCTCCCTTTTCTCCCTCTCTCCCCTTTCTCCCTCCCTCTCTCTCTCCTTTCCTTTCTCCCTTTCTCGCTCCATCTCTCCTTCCCTCCCTCTCTTTCTCTGCCATTAATCGTATAATATCTTCTTAGCTACTATTTTCTTACCGTTAACTCGTACTATTCATTTCTTTTTGTTTTCTACTCCGTTTCTCATCCTCCTCTATCTCTCTTCTAATTTATCTTCTCTCCGCTTCTTTTCTCGGATCTCTCCTTCATGTCGTTAAAGCGGCGGCACCATAATTGCACCATAATTGGCACCATGTTTTCTATAGCATGAATCACCATGAAATTTGCACCTTGTTTTATGCACCATGGATTATCAACAAGAACACCATATTCATTACACTACATCTACAGTACAGTCTCATACATGATCAACGTTTCCTGTTCGCCATACTGCACTCACCATACTCTCCTCGGTGTTCCCCGCTGACCACACTGTACTCACCATACTTCCCATTCATCATACTCCCCTCACCGCTTCCCGTTCACCATACGCCACGCACCACAGCCTCGGCCTCTGGGGATCGAGCAATTCGACCTCCTTAAAACAGTGTCGTCGGCGGGAGCTTAGGGACCTAGAGGGGGGGTGGGGGGGGCTTTGAAAATTGATGCCGAGATTCTCAATGGGAGGAAAGATTGGAAGAGAGGGGGTGGGGGAGGGAGGGAGGAGGAGAGAGGGAGGGAGGGAGAGAGGGAGAGAAGGAGAGGGAGAGAGAGAGAGGGGGGGGAAGAAGGAGGAGGGGGAGAGGGGGAAGAAAGGAGTAGGAGGTGGAGGGGGAGAAGGAATTCTTTATTATTGCCATTATTATTCTTAGGAGGAAGAGAGGGTGAAACAAGGAATGGGAGGAGAAGTATTTCAATGTATTAATAGAATTGATTATGGCAAATGTGAATGAAGGTATAAATGAGACTGAATAACCTGACACCTGTGACTCGTTATCCGCAAAGATAATACCACGATCTTGGATGATTTGAAGGCCAAGCGGTGTTCGTGTTCTCTTCCGTCGCGAGGGAGGCGTCTTCCATTATTTTCCTTCTTCTGTCTGAATAATCCTTCACGGGTCACTCTGGCGCACCTCCAGTCCAGTAGATGTCCAACTTATATACGTGCATCGCCATGGCGTTGGAAGTTCTGTGCGGACGGACTTTGGCTCGAGAGGGATTAGCAGGGATTGGGAGAAGCGAGAGGAGAAGAAAGGGGAAAGGTAGGAAGAGGGGGATGAGAGGGAGGGGCAGGGACAAAAAAAGGTGGAGGAAGGAGGGGGAGGAAGGGATTCAGAATGGGTTGTGAGAAGGAGAAGGAGGAGGAGAGTCGGTGGGTGGGGGGGGGATATGTCAAAGATGGTCGGAGGAGAATGAGGAGCAAACGCTGGGAGATAAGTAGAATTAAAAAAAAAAGAGAATTGAAAATCAAAATGGAGAAAGAGAGAGAGAGAGAGAGAGAGCGAGACTGAAGATACAGAGGAAGAACATGAATGCCTTGAGCAAAGGGAAGATTGAAATAAAGAAGAAGAATCTGTTTGTAAAGAAAGAAAGAAAACACGGACTGGAGGAAAGGGTTAACGTGAGAATGAGGTACATTTAGATAAGAAGCTTTTCAGCGAAGAACGAAGTAAAATCCGAAAGTGAAATGAAAGTATTGTGATAAACAAGAATTAGGGAGGAGGAGGATGTGGATGGGGGGGGAAGACGGAGAAGGGGAAAGGGGGAGAGGAAGGGAGAACGTAACAGAGGAAGAGAGAGGTAGAAAGAGAGAAGAGGAGAGAATTGCCTTCGAGCATCAAAAGAGTCCTATCTAGAACCTTCCATTTTCTCGAAACCTTCACTTCTGCCTCTGTGTTGGTGGGTGAATGGGGGGGAGGGGAGGGGTTAGGGGGGAAGGGGGATAAGAAGTCAAGCCTCTTTATCATTCAACACGTTTGCAACATGTCCCCGGCTGTCACGCCCTAGCCTGTCGCGGTGATTGGCTGATAGGATAACTGCCGTCCCGCGATATTGGCTCTGCGATTGGTCGGGGAGATGAATTGCTGCCATCATTCGCCATATCGATCGCGCCGATTGGACATGTCAACTTTTATACGAGCTCTATGATTGCAGCGTTCTCATTGGCCGTTATGAAAGATTTGCCAGAATTGGTTATATATTTCGCTGTCATTACAAAGATTTTTAAAAATGTTTTAAAATGTATAGAAGATATGAAACACCGAATGGAAATTCGAAATTTAACGACAGTCCCATTGTTAGAGACAAAAGAACAGAGCATTTAGCTTAGCCAAAGAACCGCCCTTTCCAATACCAATAAACCCTGCGCTCTCTAAACTCATGCCCAACACCTGATGGCCTCCGTACATCCTGCCCCATACCCTGCCCTACACACCTCTTCAATACCCTTCCAGCGAAGCCCCTGAAACTGAAGTCAACCTTTCCTCGCTAACACCCTCCACCCACGCTGGCTCGCCGTCTCACGAACCTCATGTTGCTTTCCTCATTGTCTGCTTCATTTCTTTGCTTCATTTCGTCCGTGCCTGTCCTTCTCATTGTTTGTTTGTTTGTTTGCGCGTCTCGTACGGGGGAGGTATAAAAAAGCTAAAACATATATGGGTCTTTTTTAACGGAATGTTTGTTGTCGGTTGATGTAGTTTCGACTTTTGTATTGATGATGTGGATGTCGGGTCAAGTTTGTGTGTGTCTTTTATTAGAGAACTGTGTGTAGGTTTGCACGCATATTCGCAAACACACGCAAATAAACAAGCAAGCAAATACATTTTACAAATACAAGTAAAAATATACGAGGGTGTTAGTTCAGATAACAATGTATTTTTCTTTTTTGCCAATCGCATATCTCTTCTATTACGCTGTTAGGCGACGGGAGGTCAGAGGTCACTGACACCATAAATCATGTATTCGCCGGAGGAAAAATACATGCATATGTAAATAGAAGAGAGAGAGAGAGAAATAAAAAGAGAAAGAAAGAAAGAGAGAGAGAGAGGAAGGAGTGGAGAGCACTAGAGAGTGATTGAATAAATGAATGAATCGACATTCGAGAAATATCTCTGGTCGAAGAATCCAGTAGCGATTAGATAAATGAGCATCTAATTCCTTAAGAATAATCGCTTCAGATAGACGGTTTCTGAAGAACCCTTCGCCATGACGTCATTCTCTGAAGAGGGCATTACTGATATCTAAATAACTTTTTTTTTTCTTATTCTCACACGGTTGGATTTGGAATTTTGCCAACTATCTGGCCATGCTGCTTTGGTTAAAAGGAGAAGTTCCATTTGTAAATAATAGTTCTCGATTTTTTTTTTTCTGTTTTAACGCTGTTGTTGTTGTTTTTTTCATCGCGTTACTGTCTCGCTTTTATCTGGCTTTATCTCGCGTGTTTTCGAGGCTGTATTCCATGCCCTCTCTTGTCTGTTTTTCCTCTTTAGTCTCTTGTTTTGCCATTGTCCTTGATATCGTATTCTCCGCCATTATTTTCATGCCATTTTTTGGCAGAGAGCAAAGCATAACAAGAGAAACACAGCTGAGTTAACGAAAGGAAAGAGTAAGAAGTCTCGAGCGAGAGAAGGTAAAAAATGTACCGGGAAAAATAAAGGAAGAATAATAAGCGTAGTTTATATTCAAGTCATGTTCAAGGTCGCAAAGATAGGAATGCGCTGAGAATGATTAAGAACTGTATTCATTACATACATGTATATATACATATTTGTTATGTATACATCATATATTCATAATCATAATGTATAAATCAGAAAGAGATAATTAAAGGAACACAAATTACTAAGACGGCGAACGAATGAGAGGTGAGTTTGCGCGCTGTCTGCAACCTGTGAGAGGCAAAAATAATGATTGTGTAAGTGTAGGGTTGAGGCCGGCCCATGTATGCAACGCTTAGTACAATTACGTCGACCAATATTGTGTAAGAAAGATACATTTGCTTCCCCTAGGAAAATAATCATGTTCACGTCATTTTTATCCTTTCGCTTAGTAAATATTCGCGATATATATGTAAATCAGCAAAACAAATTAATTAACAATCAA
>BOPN01002718.1:22500-30000 GCA_017312705.2 Penaeus japonicus | reverse complement strand
CTCTATCTCTATCTCTATCTCTCAGACAGCAATTCAGACAGATATTCTGCATCCATCTGTCAACTCCGTTCCTTGCCAATCATGCAGGCGTTTCCTGTTGAATCATGCATGAATTACACGGCGGGAAAAGAGAAACTATATGTATTGTTATGTTTGATTTATCTTATAGTATTAAAAAGATGTGTCTTTATCGTCGCTTTTAATAGCTTTTCCAAAGTCATTAGCCATCACACTCTTAAAATTATTATCATTATTACCATACTAAGGTTCTTTGTAGTATCGTTGATGAGTTAGTATTTAAATTAGAAGTGAAAGTACTATGCATTAGTGGTTTTCCAGCCGAACGTGAGTACATGCTCTCAATGATGACCATCCTACAGAAAAATGTCGGTGTTCATCATCAGCTGACGTTTTTCCGCAACCCATTTTACCGCCCTGGGAACAACTGCAGTATTGATTGATTGATTGATTGGGTGGTTGCATTATCCCATTCCACCCCCGCCTGTTGACTCTTAATGAACGCGCCTCCTCTCTTCCGTTTCAGCAACGACCTGCGCAAGAAGGTTGTGAACGGGGCCAGCGCCGGAGTCATCATGTCTCACCTTCCCAAACGACCTCCTGTGGACATCGAGTTCTCTGACCTGTCTTACTCCGTCCCGGAAGGCAGAAACAGAGGTAATTAACCAGTGCTCGGGTTCATTAGGACAATTAGGTGCGGCAGAACGTGTGGTTGGATTAGAGGAGGGAGGGGGGTGGAGGGGGAGGTATAAGGGGAAGTAGGGATAGGGGTAGGGGTAAGGGTATGGACCGAGAGGCTGTAGGGAAGAGGGTGGGGTAGGGGTAGGGGTAGGGGTATGGACCGAGAGGCTGTAGGGAAGAGGGTGAGGGGGTGGGGTAGGGGTAGGGGTAGGGGTGAAGGCAAGGATCAAGAGGGTATGGGGGAGGGGAGGAGAGGGGAGGTAGGACCCAAGAGAGGAGGGGGAGGAACAGGGTCTAATTAAGGTTGCTCGTTGAGTACTTTCAGGGGATGTTGTTGAATAATGGTGTTTTGTTGCTTGTTCAGTGATCAACGAGAATTCCGGCCACTCGACCATTTTTTCGGTTGCTCCTCTCCGTTTTATAAAAGAAAGGCTTTTATTGGTATTTTTATAGTGGTCTTTTTAGTTCATGTAATACAAACCAGTAACTTTTAACGAACACTACTTGTCACCATAGCCATATATAGTATTCCAAAAAACTCTAAAGAACCGAACAATTAGCAGACTAACAGCAAAATTATCTTTGCAGGCTACAAGACCATCCTGAAGGGAGTGAGTGGGCGGTTTAAATCCGGCCGACTCACTGCCATCATGGGACCGTCCGGAGCTGGGAAGTCAACCCTGATGAACATCACTGCTGGATACAGGCAAGAAAAGGCGTTCGATCTATGTCTATTTATCTGTCTGTTTAACTGACTGACTAACTCTCTCTCTCATTCTTTCTTTCTCTCTCTCTCTCTCTCTCTCTCTCTCTCTCTCTCTCTCTCTCTCTCTCTCTCTCTCTCTCTCTCTCTCTCTCTCTCTCTCTCTCTCTCTCGCTCGTTCGCTTTCTCGCTCTTTCACTCTCGCTCTCTAGCTCTCTTGTTCTCGCTCTCTCTCTCTATCTGCATTTATTTTTATATATTTATCTACTTATCTATCTATTTATCTGTTCCCTCCCTCCTCCTCCCTCGCTTCCCCTTCTCTCCCTCTCTCCCTTCATTTTCCTCTTTCTATCCCCCTCCTTTTCCCTCTTTCACTCCCTTCCCTCTACCTCTCTCCTTCTCCCTCTCCCTCTGCCCACCCCCCCTTTACCTCTGCCCCCCTCTCTCTTCTCTCTTTTCTTCTCTCCCTCTCCTTCTCCCTCTCCCTCCCCCTCCCCCTCCCCCTCCCCTTCTGCCTCTCCCCCTCTTCATGCCTCTCACCCTCCCCTCTCTCTCCCTCTCCCTCTCTCCCTCCCTCTCTCTCCCTCTCCCTCTCCCTCTCCCTCTCCCTCTCCCTCTCCCTCTCCCTCTCTCCATCCCTTCCTCCTTCCTTACCTCCATCCATCCCCCTCCCTCCCTCCCTCCCTCCTTCTTTCTCTCTCCCTCCCTCTCCTCCCCCTCTTTCTCTCTCTCTCTCTTTCCCTTCCCTCGTTAGACTTAAAGGATGTCAAACCTTTTTCGTCAGACTTACTAATCCGCTTTCCATTCCCTTATCATCATCTCAATCTCCTTGTGTCCATTGCACTATGCTTCGCAAGAATTTAATCCGATTTATCTCATTTTTCTCATTCATCTGTTTCGAGTGAGGAAATAAAAGAAAAAAAGCCGGGAAATGAAGCAAGTGAAAAGTGCTTCAGCGAGATATTGTTAAGTCTGGCGGCTGCTTGAGGTGTTAAAGGCGATAGGCCGGACGGCGGATCCCTCAAGGGCAGGCGAGGGAATGCAGCGTCTTGCTTCCTGCTTTGAAGGGAAAAGTATACTCGGGAGGTGGAGGTGCTTGCAGGGATTGCCTTCAGGGTGGAATCATTACTACGAATTGCTTTGTATTGGGATTTTTTTGGTTGTTTGGGTTGATGTTTCCGTATTAGAAGTAGAGTGTGTGTGACGCTGTGCAGAGAGATTTGGGAAAATGCTTGTAGTAAATACGAATGTGAATGTACTGGGATAGTTCATATTCATATGATAGGCTTCCTGTCAGGTGTATATTTTTACATCAGAATTTAGTGCGAATTGTCTAGGCAGGAGTGTTTGATCTGATGAAAAGAATACCTGAATATGTTTAATCGCGATATGTCAACCTGAATACTCCCGAAACAGTGTTTGGTTAACATCTCTTTACTTTCAGAAAATTTACAAGACTTATTTTTTAAACTCTGCCCTCCAGTTCTGTATAGTTTGCATGATTTATTTAATAAGAGATGTAAGCGGGGCAGTTGTTGAATATTAAATCAATCGTTTATTAAAATACCCACCTGTGTTCTTGGTATCATCTTTCAAAATCCTACAAAAGTGTTCTTCATCGTATGTCCTTTAACATGCTTTTGCCTCTCTCTCCCCCAGGATTAGCAACGTCGTAGGAACCATCACCGTGAACGGGCGCGAACGCAACCTTCGCAAGTTCCGCAAGATGTCGTGCTACATCATGCAAGACGACCACCTCCACCCCCACCTCTCCGTCATCGAGTCCATGACCATTTCCGCAAATCTCAAACTTGGCGACCGCATGAAGAGACAGCAGAAGGAGGAAGTTGTACGTGTCCTTATTTTATTTCTGGTGTCTGCTTATCGCTATTTTTTATCATTATATGGTTGGATTTTCTTTTCTCTTTTTCATCTCCTTTCGAATGAAACTAGTATGGCAAACTGTATTTTACCATAATGGTTAATAGTCATAATTGTGGCTGACTTTTCAGGAAAAAAAAAATCTATTTCTCTCTCATGTTACTCTATTTCCTTCTCTTGACAGGTAAATGAAATCTTGGAGACCCTGAACCTGACCGAGTGCCGCGACACCCGTGCTATAAGCTTGTCAGGCGGCCAGAGAAAGAGACTGTCAATTGCACTGGAGTTAGTCAATAATCCACCTGTCATGTTCTTTGATGAACCCACAAGGTATGCTGGAGAATGTATTGAACAGCTGGACATGATTTGGCTCGGTGGTTTTATTCATTAGAGTCCTTAAGTTAAGAGTAGGGAATAGCAAGTTTTTTTTTTTTTTTTTTAATTAGATTAGTCTCTTAGGTACCCTTCTGTAGTCTGATGGAAATATTCAAAATGGATTTATTTTCAAAAGTAATTGAAACGCCCATAATTATAGCATCTAGTTCCAAAGTCATTATGCCATCTAACATCAAAGAAGTGTTAGTTATTATTATTCATCTACTTAGTTTAATACAGACCTCCACTAAAGAATCTGCTCTCCATTAACAGTGGACTGGACAGCAGTAGCAGCTTCCAGTGCATCAACCTGCTCAAGACATTAGCCCAAGGTGGTCGCACCATCATCTGCACCATCCACCAGCCTTCAGCCAAACTCTTTGAGAAGTTTGACTACCTGTACGCCCTGGCAGAAGGACAGTGCATTTACCGAGGAGCCATCCATGGGCTTATACCTTTTCTGGCAGCGATGGGCTTGGAGTGTCCATCTTACCATAATCCTGCAGATTTCTGTAAGTTTTTATTGTGAAATTCCTCATTGCAGTAACCAGTTAGTTGATAATTTTTCAAGTGAGAAATATTTCATATACCATATATTTCATTTAACCCCTAAACGAGATGCATACTAAGATGATGATATTCACATAATGACAGAGAAAATCAGAAAATTATTGTAATATTTTAAAAGTATTATCATGTATTATTTGATGTATAGTTTCCAAAAATACAACTGTTTTTTATGGAATTAAATTAGAGAATTTAGAGTATGTAAAAGTGATTGTTTAGTGCAGATTATAAGACTTAGTGCAGATTATAAGACTAGGCATCCTTTAGGGGATAAAGTAAGAATCTGAAAGGTGTAGATTCACGCAAAATGGAAAATGTTTATTAATAATCTATTTCTCTTGCAGTGATGGAAGTTGCATGTGGAGAGTATGGTGAATTCACTCACAAGTTGACAACAGCAGTCAGATGTGGGAAGTGTGACAACCTCGGCCCAGACAACCACCTAGGAGTTCGAGCAAAACAGCACGTCATAGGTAATGCATTAGTTAAGAGTAGAATCAGTTTGTGAATACATTACCCATTTGAGTGTCTGTCTATGCCCTGTTAATTTTTTTTTATTAACATTTTGGAATTCACTTGATCTAGGCCTTTCCAATGTAATTGGACTTTGGGGTAAATGAATAGGAGGAATAGGATTGCAGGACAGATGAGGTGAATTAGCCAAGGGAAATAAATTCTTCATAGAATTGCTAAGATGTTTTTTCTTACTTGAGAGGGCTTTACATCAAGGGCAATTTAAGAAAGACTCAACTGCTTTCTCTACAATAAAGGATTCAAAAACCAGTCACTCCTTGAACTTTTTATATTTTGAAGAATACTCCTCTCAATCTTTTGCAGCAGTTCTTCTAGTGAAGAGATAAAGTTTCTCAGTGATTATTATATCAGGTAAATAATTCTCCCAGGATCCTGATCTCACTCAGAACCTACACTGATAGAACTCATTTGCTAGGTTTATTCTTACCCATGCCAGTATCTTGTTTAGCAAATTTGTAACTCAAATGAACACAAATCATCAATAATCAATTTGAAGGTTTTAATTTAGGGGAAAGATTATGCTGACTATGCTACCAAAATGTCTTGAGACTTATGAAAATGTTTTCATTCTCATAATTTGCTTTTGACATGTCCATGTCACATTCTATTGTGTTACCAGTGTTTCTGTTCTTGCCAAGGGTTATTGAAGTCTATAGAAAACAGGTTTAATACCTCACATTGCTACCCCATAGACAGATGATATCAGTTTCCAAAGACATGGACACCTACCTTAAGGTTGTGTTATTAACCCATTTGCGCCAGTTGACGTGTTATCATGATAGTGTGATATCTCGTTCTCCCCGGGTGAGATCCTAGAACGTTAAGATCTCTCCCTCAATATTTATGCTTTACATTGTTACATATACACATAATCATCGGAGTTCTATTTGTATAGACCGATTTTTATTCACTTGTGAAAATAATGTAAACGAATACAAAAACCTTCAATTATCAATGGAGCTGGTGAAAAGTTCTCTGAGAGGTGCGTTGCGGTATTACACAGGGAGAGGTCTCACGCTTAAGTCACTGCACGCTTTTGCTATCTAGCCGACGGGAGCAGCATTACACATATATAAACCCCGTCGTGAATGGGTTAAGCAAACTGACTTTACTTGGTAGTTTATGAAAATTGTAGCTTATATAAATCTGGGGATATTTCATAGCCTTTTCTCATTCATCTTTTAGAGTAATGCAGACTGTAGGCAATCTAGAAGTCTTAAATCTTTCAGATAAAGCATATCCTTTTGGAAATACACTGGAACTTGACTAAATACAAGTTTACATGTATTCCCATTTCTCTCTCCAGCCCGGGACACAGACGACCACAGAGAGGCAGGAGGCGGCGGAGACCCATTGAATAGAGGAACCAGTGGAGGTGGTGACAGTAGGACAGGCGAGACAAGGGTCAACCTCTCCTCCACGCGACACTCCCTCCTCGCTTCTGAGGATGAGAGCATTGACGACATCCCCAATTCATTCCCTACTTCTGGATGGAAGCAATTTGTCATTCTCTTTAAACGCACATTCCTTTCCATCATTAGGGATGGGGTGAGTGAACTTGAGATTTTATTATGGGAATAATAGGATTACTTTTGCAAAACGATGTATAACTAATGAAAAGGTATAAATCTCTCATTCTCACACTCCCTCTCTCACTCTCACACATGCTCTCACTCTCACACATGCTCCCATTCTCACACATGCTCCCACTCTCACACATGCTCCCATTCTCACACATGCTCCCACTCTCACACATGCTCCCACTCTCACACATGCTCTCACTCTCACACATGCTCCCATTCTCACACATGCTCCCACTCTCACACATGCTCCCATTCTCACACATGCTCTCACTCTCACACATGCTCTCACTCTCACACATGCTCCCACTCTCACACATGCTCCCACTCTCACACATGCACCCACTCTCACACAAGCTCCTGCTCTCACACAAGCTCCTGCTCTCACACATGCTCCCACTCTCACACTCTTTCTCACTTTTGCACACTCTCTTTCTCTTACCTTAAACACTCTCTCTCTCTCACTTTCACCCATTGTCACACACTCTCTCTTTCACTCACACACATTCTTTGTCACTAGCTCTCTCTTTTTTTCTCTTGTTATGACTCACTGTATATTGGTTTACTTTGCAGATGTTGACCAAGATGCGTATCTGCTCGCATACACTAATTGGCCTGCTGATCGGACTCCTTTACTACAACATTGGAAATGAAGCAGGCAAAGTGTTTAACAACTCTGGATGTTTGTTCTTCTGTATGTTATTCCTGATGTTCACTGCAATGATGCCCACCATTCTCACTTGTAAGTTGTTGTAAGATCTCTCTCACTTTTATTAACATAATATAATATATTATTACAAAATATAAATCACAAAATTCAGGAATTACAGTTTATATAGTGGATGATCTTAAGATTTGAAATTAACACTAATTAGAAGGAATGAATACATATAAGTTTTTTAACATTAATATTATAAAAGAATTTTGCATGACATTTGCTTATAACTGTTTCCCATTAAAATCAGCAAAATAATAAACATGATAATTAAAATCTATTTCACCACCATCTTCAACAATTACCTTAATATTTGCCAGCAGTTCTTAATTTACTAACATTTTTACAGTCCCTCTTGAGATGAACGTCTTCATACGAGAACACTTGAATTACTGGTATTCTCTGAAGTCGTACTACCTAGCCAAGACAATGGCTGACATGCCCTT
>BOPN01002718.1:2500-7500 GCA_017312705.2 Penaeus japonicus | reverse complement strand
TTAAATGTTTGTCTTGTGTCTGTTTGCGTTTGCTGAAACTAAGAACTCCTTTGGACGCAGAGTTTTTTATCAAGGAGCTGACAATCCAATGTAAGTGCAAAGTTTGATGTTACGTTGACCTTGAACAATATGTGCCATCTTTTAATGTTTGTTGGTTTTAACGTTCTTTGAGCGAGATACAAATCGTTGATAATAACAAGAAGCCCTACTTTGGATCTATTTGTGTGCGCTTTAATAGAGATGGACGTCTACTGGAGGCTGGGCGCCGCGTTCACTGGCAGGAAGCTTGAAGTCTCAATCCTGTAACATATCTCTCGAAGACTGATTTTTTTTCTGCTTCGGAAGGGAATTCACAAAGAGCCCGTGAGACCACCAGAACAGTGCTTCAATCAAAAGATCAATCCACAAACCTCCCTAATTTCTGTTCAGAATTTACAACAAGACCTAGATCTGTTCCAACCGCGAGGCCCCAGTAGAGATATGGCTGGCCACGCAAAGTAGTTGTCTGTTAAGTTTTCAGTGTCGTGCATGGCAGTCTGGTACCAATTGCCCCCGATTCTCTTCCCAATGCATGAGCGAAACAAGACTTGGTTCTCCCTGTTGCTCTTTGCCACGTTGCGCATGAGTGTAGTCTTAACTGAAGCTATGATTTGGTGATCTGACAGGAGGCAAGTGCCATGAATCAGCTCGTATTGAATCAGGTAAACCGAATCAAAGACAGACGTAATTTCACATGACATGATACTAATTTGCACGAAGAGTCTACCCTGTAACAGTTAGAGTAACATTACTTGCCGTTCCTCCTACGCAAGAAATGTAACAGGAAACAGGATTCTCGGACAAGGTCGACTAATGCCTTGGGTGACACAGTCTATCGGGAACAGCAAGGGACTCTTGAGAAAGTCAGTTATCAGGATTACTTGGGGTAGTTCTTTCATACAGTGGTGGAGCTGATACCGATAAATGGTAATAGTAATGGTAACAATGGCAGTGATGATGATGATAATGGTAATGACAATAATGATGATAATAACTATGATGATGATAATGATGATAGTGATAATAACAATGATGATAAAAAACAAGGGTGATATTAATAATAATGATGACAATAATTATAATGATAAAAAGTAATAATGATAATGATAATAATGATAATGATAATATTCATGATCTTAAAAATTAGGATAACAATGATATTCATAATGGTAATAATGATTGCAAAAATATTAACAATAATGATGAAAATAATGATAATAATAACATTGATAATAACAACGATGATAACATTCATAATAATAACGACAGCAACAATAACAGTAATAATAATGATCATTGTAAATATGGACCAATATCTCGTTGAGAACACATACACCACAATTTAATGGTAGCATTAAGGGTCGGTATTCACTAACCGACTTGACTGACCGTAAGTCACTATAGTATTGCAGTACAAAAAACCACTTCCCATATCGGCACAATTCGCCCGACCTCCGTGTTTCTCGCTCCCCTCGTCCCAGTAGACCGGGTGGTCCCGTCCCTTCACGTGATCCCTTTTCCGGGTTTTTTAAGACCGCCTCCGTAAGACGGTCATTTCGTGTGGCTCTCTTCCGGGTCGTCAGATTGGCTCTTATTTGAAAAAAGGGACGTGGTAGGTGTCAGACGCGAGGGTATGCGAAGTATTATCATTTTTATTACAAGTAGAGGCTGGTAACATGGTGATAATGTCAATCATTTACGAAAGATAGCGTTTGGTCTAAGTTATTCCCTTATGAGGACGGGTAATAACTTGGTAATTCATTAAGGAAGGTAATTAGGTCCGTTGATCACTTATTTGAGTGAACTCCTGCTTAACTGCAATAAAGATGATAAGGATATAGATAATAATAATAGAGGTTAATGATAATAATGATAATGATGATGATAATAACAATAATAATAATGATAACAATAACGATAATAAAGATGATGATTAAGATAACAATATTGGTTATGATAAAGATAATTCCTATTGCCCCAGAAACAACAACAACAACAAAAAACAATAAGCCCCGTAGAATACTCCAAATCCTTGAAATACATAAAATGAGTGACTCTGAAACCGGTCCGGGCATTTCCCCTCAATTTCCGGTTTCGAGGAATTCCCGGTTCCAGGTACGAGGCGAAAGCGCATGAGGTCAACCCACAACACTCGCGGTTTGGGGGAAAAGGGAAAAAAGAAGAAAGAAGAATAAAGAAAAGGAAGAAAGAGAGAGAGAGTGAGTGAGAAGAAAAAATATGATATTATTGATGATAATGACGATGATAGTGATTATGACTATGATAACAATGATGATGATTGTGAAACTAATACCAATAACAATGATAAATATGATAAGAATAACAATGGTAATGATAGTAACAAGACTGATGTTATTAATGATGAAATTAGTAAAATAAGTAACAATAGCGCTGATATTAACAATAATGATAATGATCATAATAATGATAATTTTGATGATATCATGGGTAACAATAGCAAGAAGAATATAATGATGATAATCATAATGATAAAAATGATAATCATAATGATGATGATGATAATTATTATGATAATAATAATAAGAAGAATAAATTATAAATAATAATAACCATGATAAATAATGATAGTAATAATAATGATAATAATGATGATATTACTAACATTAGAAATAATGATGACCTTCATAATATTAATAATAATGATGGCCATCATAATGATAATAACAACTAAATGATCAATAATGATCATGAAATTAATTAAAGAAAATAACAATAGTGATAACAACAACAATGACAATGATGATGATAATGTTATTGATGATAATAATAATAATATAAATAATGATAATGATAACAATGGTAATGATGATAATAACAATAATAATGATAATAACAATAATAATGATAATAATAATAATAATAATAATAATAATGATAATGATAGTAATAGTAATAATAATAATAATAATAATAATAATAATGATAATGATAGTAATAGTAATAATAATAATAATAATAATAATAATGATAATAGTAATAATGATAGTAATAACAATAATGATACTAATAACAATAATGATACTAATAACATTAATGATAATAACAATTAAGATGATAATAATAATGATAATAACAATCATGATAATGATAATAATAATGATGATGATAAGCAGTCTTACAGTAGAGAGAAAGAGGCCTTGTCATATCACTTTTTCTCGTTTCGTGTTGCTTGACATTTCTCAATTCATGCGAGGTGATTTTGTGGCGATGAATTCAAATCTGCCATCAGTTTTCCTGCTCATAGTCTAGTTTCTATGCAATTTAGAACTTTTGATATTCGGAAATGAAGTCGATATTGATTTTTGTACTAGTAGAGCTTGAGAACTAAGTTTAGATATTTTGTTAACTTTGGACTGATGAAGCTAATTCTTTTATAAACAGCACTTCCTGTTAATTTTGGATTTTAGAGATCTGTCCGATTTATGCAAAAAAAAAAAAAAAAAAAAAAAAAAATCGGTAAACGATCTTCTATCCTAGTATTGCCTCAGCAATTCAACCTGTTGGCCACTCTAAAAGATTGACAATTGCAGTTTCTAATGGTGTTGCTTCAACTGAAGAGGGAGGCAGTGGACATGTAGAGGAAGAGCACGGAGATTCTGAAGAAGAGCAAGACACTGTCCCAGAATCAGAAGAATTCCTTTCATATATCACACAGCCATCACACCTTGAACGGTTGGCAGGAGGTTCATATCGCCAGGGGGTTCATATTTCCGAAAGAGGGACCAGAACTTCGTGGATTTTTTTTTTTTTCAGAAAAAATAAGTTCGTTCACTGCCACGATATCTTATAAGATAATTAGGCTTTACCTCGTATAATCCAGCAGATTGGCGATTATTTCTGGATAGCTCGAAGCTGCGTGCATTTACGAGAATAACATAACGATATTAGAATGGTTATAGAGTTGCTGAAATATCACGAGCGCAACTGGATCCTTTGTGTGGACCTCGAGAAAGGCTTCACAAAGTTTCCATGCTATCTTTACACGGGGGGCAGCCGAGCGCGAGAGAAGCACAAGTTCAGAAGTGCCCCATTCGTGAAAAAAACTGGAAGCAATGCCCAACATTGTGAATAGCCCTATAGTTAGCCGAGAGAGGATCGTTTTTCCTCCACTTCATATCAAGCTTGGTTTGATGAAAAAGTATGGGAAGGCGATGAATACTGATGGTGAATGCTTTTAGCACAATCCCTGCTTTTCCTACTGTGCCTTTTGTAAAGATCAAAGCAGACGTGGTTAATGGGTTTCAAATCCGTAAACTTGTGGGCGGCGGGGATTTTGTCACGAAGATGAATAACAAGAAGTGACTGTCTCTTGTAGCAGTCATTAAAAAAGAACTTTCTGGGTAACAAAAGGCAGCGAACTAGCGGGCTCTGGATGATACGTTGCTGCAAACATTCAAAGATCTTTGGTACGACATGAGTGTAAAGTTCCATTTTCTGTATAGTCCCCTTGATCAACTCCCCCAGAATCTTGGAGCTGTTAGTGATGAGCAAGTTCATGGTAAAAGGACATCTCTTATTAACAAACTACTTACACTAAACACGCAAAAAAGATTATTTAAATTAATTGAATGAGGTGTTATGAAAGAATGTTGAAACTCTGGGATACAAAAGATTCTGCCTTAGAAATGGTTCAAGAGCAAAGAAAATGTATCTCCTCTAAGACACAAACACAATTCAGGTTCATAGGCCATATCATCTGTGGAAATACCATTGAAACATATAACTCTTGAGGTAATGAAAAGCAACAGAAAGCATGGTTACGGGGAAGGCAGAATCTGGTTCGGTACTAAAAACAAGGAATCATGATAATAGTAATGTTAATGATGATAATGATGGTAATAATAACAAGCATGATAACTATATCACTTTGCACTCGTATTATCAATTTACTTCTGCTGCAGATTGTTTCCTCATTCAGG
>BOPN01002717.1:157646-162646 GCA_017312705.2 Penaeus japonicus | reverse complement strand
AAGAGACAGATAGATAGGCAGATAGATAGATAGATATAGAGAGAAGAAAAAGAAACGTGAAAGACAATCGCAATCAAATTTTAATACAAATCATGGAAAAAGGAAACGAAAAACATGGATACAGAAATTAAAAAAATAAGAATTACAGGACGAGGGAGGAGGGAAAAGTGCAAAAGAGAAGAGCAATGTTCTTAAAAAATGTTGGTGTAGACAGAGGTGAAAAGATGGGGATTTAGTAGAGGATAAGGCAGGGGGATAAGGATGGGGAGAGAAGTAGGAGTAGACGTTATAAGCTAAGGATGGGGTGGGGGGGGGGGGTAGTGGGGATATAGTTGGGAGTAATGTTGGCGGGTAATGTAATAAAGTTGATGAATAAACAACATTGACAATGAAAACATGGGAGAGCGAGCTGGGACTCGGCGTGGGCGTAGGGGGCGAGGGTGGGGAGGGGAGAGCGTTGTGAGGCTGGTATTGGTGGGGATGGGTTTAGTGGTGGGGACTGAAGTGGGGGATGGGGTTGAGGGTCAGGATGGGGTTGGGGGGGTATCTTCAAGTGCTGGAAGAGAGAATTGAAAGGAGATGATGGAAGGGCAGGACGCGGAAGAAAAGAAGAAGTGAAGTGGGGGAAAATAAAACGGAAAGAAATCAGAGAAACGGAAAATGGGAAGAAGAGAAGAGAATTGAACTCTATAAGAAAATAGAAAACGATGAAGAGAATGAGAAAATAAATAAGGGTAAAACAAGAAAAAGAAAATGAAAGAAAAAATGCGAACTGAAAGAGAAATGCCAAGAACAAGAAGGTAACAGAAATCAGTAAATCTAAAAGTGGAACTGATATAATTAACAGCAGTATGATTGGCGAAAACAAGAAAATAAAATCTAACGAAAAGAAATAAATAAAGAAGAAAGACAGATATAAGAAGAACAAAGAAGAAAGAAGGAAAGAGGAAGAGAGAATATAAACGTAAAAAGGATATAACAACGAAAATAAAACGAAACAAAGAATGAACCAAAACAACAATCTGCAAGGAAAAGGACACAAAGAAAGAACACAAAGAGAGAACCAAGAAGTAAAAAGGGAAGAAGAAGCAGAAGCACAATACAGAATAAAAAAGAGAGACGAGGAACAAGAGAGAAAGGCGAAGCAGAAGGAAGGGAAGAGGAAGTGAAAGTACATTTTCTTTAAGGGATGACTGTCTCAAGTGCTTCTGTCGATGAGGAACGAGACATTTCCATTAATTCCCTATTGATGGCGGGGAGGAGAGGGTGGGAGGAGAGGAGAGGCGAGGGTGGGAAGAGAGGAGGAGAGAGTGGGAGGAGGAGAGGAGAGGGTGGGAGGAGGGTAGGAGGGGAGAAGAGGGTGGAGGGAAGGGAGGCGAGGGTGGGAGGAATGGAGGAGAGGAGGAGAGGGGAAGGATGGTAGGAAATGAGTGGCGGGAGAGGGTGGGAGATGCAGGAGGAGGAGAGGGGTAGAGGAGCAGAAGGAGGAGGAGGTGGATGAACGGGGGAAGGTGGCGGAGGAGGAGAGGGATAGAGGAGATGGAGGAAGAGGACAGGAGGGGTAGAGGAGGGGGAGGAAGAAGGAAGGAAGGGGGAAGGAGGAATAAGGAGGAGAGGGATAGAGGAGGTGGAGGAAGAAGGAAGGGAACGGGGAAGGAGGAGGAGGAGTATAGAAGAGGAGATGAAAAAGGGTAAAGTACGAGGGGGGGAGGAACTGGGGAAGTACGTGGAGGAGGGGAGAGCAATGGAGGAGAAGAGAGATGGAGGAGGAGAAGAAATACGGCTGACGGGAGATGAGAGGAGGAGGAAATGTGGTGGTGTAAGAAGGAGGAGAAGGAGGGTATTAGGAGGGGAAAAGGAGAGGAGGAAACAGACTGATGGAGGATGAAGATAAAGTACAGATATTTTGGAGGATGAAAGGAAGGAAGAAGAAATATGGAACAAGTACGGACAGAAATAGCAAATGAAAATTATTTAGAAAATGACAACAATGAAAATGATGATAAAAATGACAACAATAATAATGATGATAATAAGGACGATGGTTATGGTGCTGGTGAGGATAACAATGATAATACAAGTATAGTCAACAATGATAGTGATGAATGATTATGATAAGATGAACAACAATATTGAAAACAGTAATTATAAATGAAAATAGTGAAAAAGTGATATAAATATGGCGAGAATGATGATTAAAAACAATATTGAAAGTAGAGATACTACTACTACTATTACTATTACTACTAGTGATGTTGATGTAATGATAATAATGATGGTGATAACGATTACAATAACATAAAAAACAACAAGAGTAACAGCAACAACTTCGGTAATTGAGAATATAATGATAACAATGATAATGACGATGACAATGATAGTAATAATGATGATAGTATGATGGTGATAATAATAATACTGGTAATGGTAATGATAATGATAAACGTTATGATTTTGATGAGATAATGAAAATGACAATAATGATAATAAAAACAATAATAGTAACAATAATGAGAATGAAAATAAAACAATAACAATGATAATACTCACTATCATCATTCTTATTGTAACAATGATAATGATGCTAATGATAAGCTGATAACAAACACACAAACAAAAACAAAATAATAATCAAACTGATGATAGAAATGCATATATACATGATATATACATGCCAAGAAAATAGTGACGTAGGAAAAGCAGAAAATGTTGAATAAGAAAACGAGAAAAAAAGACTGAGTTGCCAACCTTTCAATTGAGTGGATATTGATCAAATCACGATTGATAAATGCAGTCTTCAGATGATTTAATTGGGCAAAAAGATCAAGGTCTTTCAAGCGAAGTTGAGGTGAATGTGAGATTTATAATGGAGATGGTGAAGTTTTTTTTTCTATGTTTAAAAAGGGGAACATAAAGGTTTAAATGCTGAGATGAGGATTTTCTTTCCTGTGGCTCCTGCTTCTTTTCTTTTCTTTTCTCCCTTTCAATCTTGCTTTCTTTTTCTATTTTCTTAGGGGGGAGGGGGGTATTATATTTTTGAGTGTCACTTATGAGTGTCCTATCTTGTTTTTTTATCATCATTATTGTGATTTTCATCATTTTTTTTTCAGTAATATCTTTTTGATTATCATATTCATTATCAGCATCCTTAATGCTATCAATAATGTCAGCAATATCACGAACATGAGTATCATCGTCAAAAGTATGGTCATTATTAATACCATACGTATCATTCATCCATGTATCTATTACGTACGGCCATTCTAATTACCTCAACTTTTCCTACTACAATTATTATAGTTATGATTATCATCATAATCTTTATTGATAATGTTGTTGTCAAAATTTTCTATTTATTACGAATTATCGTTCTAGTTAGTAAAAAAAAATGCTTATATTGCAAAATTGTTTAAAAAGCCACCTAGAAAAGTCAAAAGGCTGAGTTAACAGGAGCTAAAAGGACAACCATCCGACCTACAAGTAAAAAACAGCTCAGGGACCTTAAATCGGGTTGGGAGGTAGGGGCAGGGGTGAAGGGGGGAGGGGGGCTGACAGGGCCTTAAGAGAAGGTCCCATCCAGGTTAAGAAAATCGCCCACTGAGATTCGTTGCTGCGGGTTGAAGGTCAATCCTGTCAACAGCACTACAAATGAGGAAAGCTATGTGTGTGTGTGTGTGTGTGTGTGTGTGTGTGTGTGTGTGTGTGTGTGTGTGTGTATATATATATGTGTGTGTATATGTATATATATATATATATATATATATATATATATATATATAGATATATATATATATATATATAAATAGAGAGAGAGAGAGAGAGAGAGAGAGAGGAGAGAGAGAGAGAGAGAGAGAGAGAGAGAGAGAGAGAGAGAGAGAGAGAGAGAGAGGGAAGGAGGGAGGGGGAGAGGGAGAGAGAGAATGAGAGAGAGAGGGGGGGGGAGAGATTTATAGAAACATAGATAGATATACCAATGTAAATATATAAATATACAAAATGCATAGGATACTATCACAAAAGTAGGAAAGGATAATTTATTTACATAATAGAAAAAAAGGAAAGCAGAGAGAAAAAAATGTTTGAGCATTGCAATGTAACCCTGAAATATGACATCATCATCAAAACGATTTACGAGTCTCTATTACAGGTAATAGTGAGAAATTCAATGGTGAATAAACATTTCATTTCTTTGTTTTTATTTCTTTGATTTTAGAGAAAGCCAAGCTCGGAACGTTGATTGTATCATAACATAGAAATTTTGATCCAATGTACAAGTTTCCATGAATGAGAGAAGACGTGAATTTATATTGTTGCTAAAAATGTGATGCCAAATATTCGCGGAGCGTAATCCAGAATATTTGATAAAATAGAAATAGATTTATATAACCGCGTACGAGTTGTAATACATGAACGTGTGTGTGTGTGAGAATGTGTGTGTGTGTGTGTGTGTGTGTGTGTGTGTGTGAATGTGTGTGTGTGTGTGTGTGTGCGTGTGTTTGTGTGAGTGTGTGCATGATTATGCTTCCTTTTGTTTGTTCGTTCTTATCCATTTCTCTGATTACGTGGATCTGTGCTTATGTATGTGCGAGCGAGTGTGGTTGTGTTTGTCTTAGTATATGTACGTGTATTTGTGCTGTGTATACCGCCAATGCCGTTAAGCAACACCGCTGAGGCCCGCATAAACCCCCGCCCCCCACCTCTTGCGGCCCCCCAGGGTGACACAACACGGATCGTGGCACAAAACCCGTGGGAGGTTCATGACTTTCCTCTCCTGCATCTCCTCCCCTTTCCCCTCTCCCCTCTTCCTCCCCTTTGCTTTTCTTCTCTCTCCACTTCCCTCCATCCTGCTCCTCTTCCTCCTCCTGCTCCTTCTGTTCCCTACATATCCTTCATTCTTTTCCCTCCTCCCATTTCCCCCGTTCTCTTCTTCTTCTTCTTCTTCTGCCCCTTCCTTCTACCAATTGTCCCTCTTCTCTTCTCCGATTTCTCTCCTCTTCCCC
>BOPN01002717.1:130000-132546 GCA_017312705.2 Penaeus japonicus | reverse complement strand
ATATGTGTGTGTGTGTGTGTGTGTGTGTGTGTGTGTGTGTATATATATATATATATATGTGTGTGTGTGTGTGTGTGTGTGTGTGTGTGATGTGTGTGTGTGTGTGTGTATGTATATATATATACACACACACACACATATGTAAGCATGTATACATACATATACACACACACACTTATGTGCGTGAACGTGTAATTATAAAACCACTCGTACATACTCTTATCTCTAACCCTTTGACCAAAGCATTAGCAGAAAGGAAGGTAGATAAGAAGAGCAACAGACAAAGAGACTGGCAGCGAAGGAGGTTAATACGACATGTAGAATAATAGACATACAGTGAAATAATTAGGCTAAAAAATAAATAAAAATAAATCTAGAAAATCAAAACAGAAAGAGAGTGAAGACATCAAGAAGGATAATTAGAAGGGGAAGCGGAACAGTGAAGATAAAAGAAACGAGAAGAAGAAGAAGAAGAAGAAAAAAGATGCAGACAAGGACGCGAAGACAATGTTGAATAGCGAAGAAGGGAGGAAGAGTCGGAAGGAAGAGACAGACAGGACAGATAAATGGGTGTATAGATGAACGAGTAAATAGATAGAAGGAGAATGTAGATAGATAAACAGATAGATCGACAGTCAACACAACAAAAAATAACACAATTGCCTAAAAAAAGAAAGAAAGAAGGAAAGAAAGAAAAAAACAAAACAAAACACGAAACAATAACAAAAACAAATAAACAAATAAAAATAGACTTCCGGTCTTTTGAGAAGAGCTGATGTGATTCCCGCTCGCGCTCCTTGCAAGGGTGCCGTTTGCCATTGCAAAAAGTGGTCGTGGTTAATTACATATTATGGAGCCAGATGGCTTTGCGTCGCCACAACTATCATGGTCTTTGGGGAAGAGAGGGAGAGGCGGAAGAGGGAAGAGGAAGGGGGAGGGAAGAGATGGGAGGGAAGAGGAGGGAAGAGGCGGTAGAGGGAAGGGGGAGGGGGAAGAGGTGGGAGGGATGGGGAGGGGGGGGAAGAGGGAAGGGAAGAGGTGGGAGGGATGGGGAGGGGGGGGGAAGAGGAGGGTGGGAGGGGGAGGGAAGAGGTGGAAGAAGGAGGGAAGAGGAGGGAGGGGGAGAGAGAGAGGGGAAGGGGGGGAAGAGGAAAGGGAAGGGGAGGGAAGAGGTGGGAGGGATGGGGACGGGGGGAAGAGGAGGGGGGAGGGGGAGGGAAGAGGGGGAGGGGGAGGAAAGAAGTGGGAGGGGGGAAGAGGAGGGAGGGGAAGGGAAGGGGAGGTAAGAGGAGGATGGGGGAAAGGGGAGGGAGGGAAGAGGTGGGAGGGGGAAGAGGGAAGGAAGGGAGCGAAGAGGAGGGAGGGGGAGGGAAGAGGAGGGGGGGAGGGAAGAGATGGGAGGAGGGGGGGAATAGGTGGGAGGGGAAGGGAAGAGGAGGGAGGGGGAGAGGGAGGGGAAGGGAAGAGGAGGGAGGGGGAGAGGGAGGGGAAGGGGGGAAGAGGGAAGGGAAGGGGAGGGAAGAGGAGGGGGAAGGAACAGGAGGAGGGGGAGGGAAGAAGTGGGAGGGAGGGGGGGGAGGGGAATAGGAGGGTAGGGAAGGAAGAGGAGGGAGGGGGAGGAAAAGGAAGAAGGGGGGAGGGAAAGAGGAGGGGCCGGGGGTGGAAGAGGTGGGAGGGGGAGAGACGATAAATACGGAAAAAGGAATATAAATGATTAAGATGGAAAGGGAGATTACTATTATTATTACTACGACTACTGCTGCTAGTAATAGTATAATTATTATAATTATTGATATTTTCATTATTATCATCATCATCATTAGTATCATTATTTTCGTTATCTTCATTATAATTATCAGTATCATTACTATTGCTATTAACATTATTATTATTAATATAATATTTATTATCATTGATATAATATTTATTATCATTGATATAATACTTATTATCATTAATATAATTTTTAATAATTAATATACCATCATTATCATCATCATAATATTAACTATTACCATAAAATTATCTATATCGTTATTAGTGATATCGTTATCAATGTTATCATTCTAATTACTACTACTACTACTACTATCATTATTATTATCATTACCATTATCATTACTATCATAACTATCATTACCATTACTGTTATCATCAATATACACATCATTATCGTTATTAATTTCACCTCCATTATTATCATCATTATTGAATCATTGCTCTCATATTCACTATCATCATCATATCAACTAAAATTATATTAATGTCCGTAGAAAAAGAAAAAAAAAAAGAAAGAAAAAAAGAGAAAAAAGAAAGAAAAAAAGAAAGAAAAAAAGAAAGAAAAGAAAAAAAGAAAAAAGGAAAAAGAAAAAAGAAAAAAGAAAAAAAAGAAAAAAAAAGAAAGAAAAAAAGAAAAAAAAAAAAAAAAAAAAAAAAAAAAAAAAAAAAAAAAAAAAAAAAAAAAAAAAAATATATATGTGTGTGTATATATATATATATATATATATATATATATATATATCAAAGGTGATGTGTTGTTTCTTTAC
>BOPN01002717.1:110000-112500 GCA_017312705.2 Penaeus japonicus | reverse complement strand
ACAGCGGAGGTTAAAGGTCAAAGTAAGGTCTTCGCAAGTAAGAAGAAACATTTTACTTGATCTCTGTAAATGACACTGAATCGGCTAGGTTTTCTGTACCGTTCGCGACCCACATATCATAATTCTCGTTAAATTAAAGATGATAAAGAAATTCGGGACATAACTGCGACAGAAACTGTGGCAATGCCTTTGATATTGGTTGTGAGGATATTCGCTTAAAAATATGATACTGATAGCTTCTAAAATATAATAATAAAAAAAAAAATCTATGAGAATCACCTTACATATATATGACTTATTCAAACAGGAAAAGATGATCATTAGAGAATTATCTATTGCACGAAATAGTCAGAACAAAATTCTGTTAAAACTGAGATTGCAATATCAACGCATGATTGACCCTTCTATTGCAAACAAATGAACCTCATCAACCCTGCAATATGGCGTAAAATACCCCAAGTTCACTCAAAGAGCCTAAAAGGATTATACTTTGAGCTTGTTTATCACCGACGTGAGCATGATAGGGAAGGACCACCTCTCCTCCCCTCTCCAAGGAACGTCGGATAAGAGCGGACAATGAAATCAGGGAAGGTGGAAAAGATTCGGGGCATGACATGGTGGAAAAGAGCGCATATGCAAAAGTCTGCGGCGTTGGTGCGCCAGATTTAAATAACTCCACCACCGAAAAAGAGCGCATATGCAAAAGTCTGCGGCGTTGGTGCGCCAGATTTAAATAACTCTACCACTGGAAAAGAACACATATGCAAAAGTCTGCGGTGTTGGTGCGCCAGATTTAAATAACTCCACCACTGGAAAAGAACGCATATGCAAAAGTCTACGGTGTTGGTGCGCCAGATTTAAATAACTCCACCACTGGAAAAGAGCGCATATGCAAAAGTCTGCGGTGTTGGTGCGCCCGATTTAAATAACTCCACCACTGAATGTAGCTTTAAGTTATACCCCTTCGCGATCTGTCTGTTCCACCATGAAAAATATCGGTAGTGAATATATTTGGCGCAAGTGCCTTTAGAAAAAGCTGAAGAAAATCTTTCAAACGAAAAGAAAAAAAAAATAATAAAGAAAAAAATAAAACATGATTTATTTAAACATAGCAATGAATCACTTTCCTTCTCGATTCGTGACTCTTTGAGATATGCTTACTAAGGCCTAGGGAACATAATTCAACATGTATGACAGCTCTTAAGCCCCCCCCCCCCCATTCCACAGCCTTTCCGGTATACTTAAGCAACTTGCAACTTGCTGCTCATATCTACAATAAAGGATCCGTACTGTCTAGGAGCAAAAGCAAGCAGTATCTCTTTTACGTATAAAGCAACCTTTTGCAGCGCCAAGTTCATGTCTCGGTCAACATAACGCAAGATGAGTTGTGGAAATACTTCTAGGTTATTGACTCAATGCACGGGAGTCGTTTTCTGCGGTTCACAGGGTACTCTTCAAACTCTTAACATTCCCAATAAAAGTGCTGCAGATATTCCATCAAAAAAAAAAAAAAAAAAAAAAAAAAAAAAAAAAAAAAAAAAAAAACATGGACAAAAGGACGAGGTCATGTTAACGTTTTTTTGGGGGATACTATTGCAAGTTGGAATCCGTAAACATGATCATGCATGATCAACTAGCAAAGTCAGCATGTGGCAAGCAGAGTGTAGGCATAGACACTGGGATACAATATAATGCAATATTTCAGTATGATGTCAGCTTCATCTTGTCTTATACATCTTTATTTATTTTTATTTTATACATCTTATACATCTTTATTTAAAGATGTCTTATACATCTTTATTTTATTTGTCGTATTTATCTTGCCTCATACATCAGAATATACTGTTGAATTATATCCCTTGCTCGTTATCTAATGTTGCCACCTTTATAACAAAACAAAACCAGTGATTAAATCTGTCCACGCTTCATCAATTAGTCAGGGAGGTAAACAAATGACTAAACTAAATATATAAAGGACAACAGTCAACCGGTCAACAGGTTGCAAACAATAGACCACTATTAACTCCAAGTAAACACAGGTGACACCCCGACAATCCATGCGAAAACATAGCAATTATGGCCATACAATCTGCACATATATAACGGTATCAAACAATATGCGTGGAATATGTTGAAATCATATTTCATTAACACGGTCTCAATATACTTAGAAAAATAAGTCATTTTTATTATAAGGATGTTCTATAAAGAAGCAGAACTGGGTTTTAATAACGTATTGTATTAGGTAATAATAATAGCATTAAAGAGTTAGAGTGGGTATTTATACGATAATAAGCTTGGGATGAAGGCTTCGCTTTAATACTATACTTCTGTGTTTTAAAGATAGAAATAATGTGAAATTATCTATTTGATGAGAAATCTATATATCTTATTTCATGTTCCGATAACCTTTATTATAAGAGAAGGCGACATACGGAATCAGAGACGTATATCGGCTGAATTATATTTCAGGGATAATAAATCTAAAAAAAATAATTTT
>BOPN01002717.1:92500-100000 GCA_017312705.2 Penaeus japonicus | reverse complement strand
AAAAAGGGAAGAAGCTAAAAAAAAAAAAAAAAAAAAAAAAAAAAGAGCCGTAAGGAATAATAAGAAACGTCAAAGAATGTCGTGGACCAGAGAGAGAAATGCTCTTTGTCTCCTAAGCCATCCTCCACAGACACGGAAGCCGCTCGTCAGGGAGGGTTTCTCGCCGTGACAGACGAAGGAGGGAGGGGGGAGGTGTAGGAGGGGGGAGGGGGTTGGAAGGAGGGGGGGTGGGGGTTGGAAGGAGGGGGGTGGGGGTTGGGGTTGTGGAAGGGGTTGGAAGGGTTAGAATGGAGGGGGGAGGGGTTGTGGGTTGGGTTGTGGGAGGCTGGAAGGGAGGGGGGGGAGGGGCTGGAAGGGGGCTGGAAGGGAGGGGGGAGGGGTTGTGGGAGGGGATGTGGGAGGGGTTGTGGGAGGGGGGTTGGGGTTGTGGGAGGGGCGTGTGGGAAGGGGGGGAGGGGCTGGAAGGGGGCTGGAAGGGAGGGGGGAGGGGTTGTGGGAGGGGATGTGGGAGGGGTTGTGGGAGGGGGGTGGAGTTGTGGGAGGCTGGAAGAGAGGGGGGGAGGGGCTGGAAGGGAGGGGGATGGGGTGGGGTTGTGGGAGCGGAGGGGGGCGTGTGGGAAGGGGGAGGGGCGTGTGAGAGGGGAGGGGGGTGTGTGTGGGAAGGGAGGGTGTGTGGGAGTGGGGGAGGGGAGGGGCTGGAAGGGAGGGAGGGGTCGTGGGGTGGGGGCTGAAAGGGGAGGGGGAGGGGCTGGAAGGGGAGGGGAGGGTGATAGGCTGATGGGCGGGGGTGGGAAGGGAGGGTGATAGGCTGATGGGCGGGGGTGGGAAGGGAGGGTGATAGGCTGATGGGCGGGGGTGGGAAGGGAGGGTGATAGGCTGATGGGCGGGGGTGGGAAGGGAGGGTGATAGGCTGATGGGCGGGGGTGGGAAGGGAGGGTGATAGGCTGATGGGCGGGGGTGGGAAGGGAGGGTGATAGGCTGATGGGCGGGGGTGGGAAGGGAGGGTGATAGGCTGATGGGCGGGGGTGGGAAGGGAGGGTGATAGGCTGATGGGCGGGGGTGGGAAGGGAGGGTGATAGGCTGATGGGCGGGGGTGGGAAGGGAGGGTGATAGGCTGATGGGCGGGGGTGGGAAGGGAGGGTGATAGGCTGATGGGCGGGGGTGGGAAGGGAGGGTGATAGGCTGATGGGCGGGGGTGGGAAGGGAGGGTGATAGGCTGATGGGCGGGGGTGGGAAGGGAGGGTGATAGGCTGATGGGCGGGGGTGGGAAGGGAGGGTGATAGGCTGATGGGCGGGGGTGGGAAGGGAGGGTGATAGGCTGATGGGCGGGGGTGGGAAGGGAGGGTGATAGGCTGATGGGCGGGGGTGGGAAGGGAGGGTGATAGGCTGATGGGCGGGGGTGGGAAGGGAGGGTGATAGGCTGATGGGCGGGGGTGGGAAGGGAGGGTGATAGGCTGATGGGCGGGGGTGGGAAGGGAGGGTGATAGGCTGATGGGCGGGGGTGGGAAGGGAGGGTGATAGGCTGATGGGCGGGGGTGGGAAGGGAGGGTGATAGGCTGATGGGCGGGGGTGGGAAGGGAGGGTGATAGGCTGATGGGCGGGGGTGGGAAGGGAGGGTGATAGGCTGATGGGCGGGGGTGGGAAGGGAGGGTGATAGGCTGATGGGCGGGGGTGGGAAGGGAGGGTGATAGGCTGATGGGCGGGGGTGGGAAGGGAGGGTGATAGGCTGATGGGCGGGGGTGGGAAGGGAGGGTGATAGGCTGATGGGCGGGGGTGGGAAGGGAGGGTGATAGGCTGATGGGCGGGGGTGGGAAGGGAGGGTGATAGGCTGATGGGCGGGGGTGGGAAGGGAGGGTGATAGGCTGATGGGCGGGGGTGGGAAGGGAGGGTGATAGGCTGATGGGCGGGGGTGGGAAGGGAGGGTGATAGGCTGATGGGCGGGGGTGGGAAGGGAGGGTGATAGGCTGATGGGCGGGGGTGGGAAGGGAGGGTGATAGGCTGATGGGCGGGGGTGGGAAGGGAGGGTGATAGGCTGATGGGCGGGGGTGGGAAGGGAGGGTGATAGGCTGATGGGCGGGGGTGGGAAGGGAGGGTGATAGGCTGATGGGCGGGGGTGGGAAGGGAGGGTGATAGGCTGATGGGCGGGGGTGGGAAGGGAGGGTGATAGGCTGATGGGCGGGGGTGGGAAGGGAGGGTGATAGGCTGATGGGCGGGGGTGGGAAGGGAGGGTGATAGGCTGATGGGCGGGGGTGGGAAGGGAGGGTGATAGGCTGATGGGCGGGGGTGGGAAGGGAGGGTGATAGGCTGATGGGCGGGGGTGGGAAGGGAGGGTGATAGGCTGATGGGCGGGGGTGGGAAGGGAGGGTGATAGGCTGATGGGCGGGGGTGGGAAGGGAGGGTGATAGGCTGATGGGCGGGGGTGGGAAGGGAGGGTGATAGGCTGATGGGCGGGGGTGGGAAGGGAGGGTGATAGGCTGATGGGCGGGGGTGGGAAGGGAGGGTGATAGGCTGATGGGCGGGGGTGGGAAGGGAGGGTGATAGGCTGATGGGCGGGGGTGGGAAGGGAGGGTGATAGGCTGATGGGCGGGGGTGGGAAGGGAGGGTGATAGGCTGATGGGCGGGGGTGGGAAGGGAGGGTGATAGGCTGATGGGCGGGGGTGGGAAGGGAGGGTGATAGGCTGATGGGCGGGGGTGGGAAGGGAGGGTGATAGGCTGATGGGCGGGGGTGGGAAGGGAGGGTGATAGGCTGATGGGCGGGGGTGGGAAGGGAGGGTGATAGGCTGATGGGCGGGGGTGGGAAGGGAGGGTGATAGGCTGATGGGCGGGGGTGGGAAGGGAGGGTGATAGGCTGATGGGCGGGGGTGGGAAGGGAGGGTGATAGGCTGATGGGCGGGGGTGGGAAGGGAGGGTGATAGGCTGATGGGCGGGGGTGGGAAGGGAGGGTGATAGGCTGATGGGCGGGGGTGGGAAGGGAGGGTGATAGGCTGATGGGCGGGGGTGGGAAGGGAGGGTGATAGGCTGATGGGCGGGGGTGGGAAGGGAGGGTGATAGGCTGATGGGCGGGGGTGGGAAGGGAGGGTGATAGGCTGATGGGCGGGGGTGGGAAGGGAGGGTGATAGGCTGATGGGCGGGGGTGGGAAGGGAGGGTGATAGGCTGATGGGCGGGGGTGGGAAGGGAGGGTGATAGGCTGATGGGCGGGGGTGGGAAGGGAGGGTGATAGGCTGATGGGCGGGGGTGGGAAGGGAGGGTGATAGGCTGATGGGCGGGGGTGGGAAGGGAGGGTGATAGGCTGATGGGCGGGGGTGGGAAGGGAGGGTGATAGGCTGATGGGCGGGGGTGGGAAGGGAGGGTGATAGGCTGATGGGCGGGGGTGGGAAGGGAGGGTGATAGGCTGATGGGCGGGGGTGGGAAGGGAGGGTGATAGGCTGATGGGCGGGGGTGGGAAGGGAGGGTGATAGGCTGATGGGCGGGGGTGGGAAGGGAGGGTGATAGGCTGATGGGCGGGGGTGGGAAGGGAGGGTGATAGGCTGATGGGCGGGGGTGGGAAGGGAGGGTGATAGGCTGATGGGCGGGGGTGGGAAGGGAGGGTGATAGGCTGATGGGCGGGGGTGGGAAGGGAGGGTGATAGGCTGATGGGCGGGGGTGGGAAGGGAGGGTGATAGGCTGATGGGCGGGGGTGGGAAGGGAGGGTGATAGGCTGATGGGCGGGGGTGGGAAGGGAGGGTGATAGGCTGATGGGCGGGGGTGGGAAGGGAGGGTGATAGGCTGATGGGCGGGGGTGGGAAGGGAGGGTGATAGGCTGATGGGCGGGGGTGGGAAGGGAGGGTGATAGGCTGATGGGCGGGGGTGGGAAGGGAGGGTGATAGGCTGATGGGCGGGGGTGGGAAGGGAGGGTGATAGGCTGATGGGCGGGGGTGGGAAGGGAGGGTGATAGGCTGATGGGCGGGGGTGGGAAGGGAGGGTGATAGGCTGATGGGCGGGGGTGGGAAGGGAGGGTGATAGGCTGATGGGCGGGGGTGGGAAGGGAGGGTGATAGGCTGATGGGCGGGGGTGGGAAGGGAGGGTGATAGGCTGATGGGCGGGGGTGGGAAGGGAGGGTGATAGGCTGATGGGCGGGGGTGGGAAGGGAGGGTGATAGGCTGATGGGCGGGGGTGGGAAGGGAGGGTGATAGGCTGATGGGCGGGGGTGGGAAGGGAGGGTGATAGGCTGATGGGCGGGGGTGGGAAGGGAGGGTGATAGGCTGATGGGCGGGGGTGGGAAGGGAGGGTGATAGGCTGATGGGCGGGGGTGGGAAGGGAGGGTGATAGGCTGATGGGCGGGGGTGGGAAGGGAGGGTGATAGGCTGATGGGCGGGGGTGGGAAGGGAGGGTGATAGGCTGATGGGCGGGGGTGGGAAGGGAGGGTGATAGGCTGATGGGCGGGGGTGGGAAGGGAGGGTGATAGGCTGATGGGCGGGGGTGGGAAGGGAGGGTGATAGGCTGATGGGCGGGGGTGGGAAGGGAGGGTGATAGGCTGATGGGCGGGGGTGGGAAGGGAGGGTGATAGGCTGATGGGCGGGGGTGGGAAGGGAGGGTGATAGGCTGATGGGCGGGGGTGGGAAGGGAGGGTGATAGGCTGATGGGCGGGGGTGGGAAGGGAGGGTGATAGGCTGATGGGCGGGGGTGGGAAGGGAGGGTGATAGGCTGATGGGCGGGGGTGGGAAGGGAGGGTGATAGGCTGATGGGCGGGGGTGGGAAGGGAGGGTGATAGGCTGATGGGCGGGGGTGGGAAGGGAGGGTGATAGGCTGATGGGCGGGGGTGGGAAGGGAGGGTGATAGGCTGATGGGCGGGGGTGGGAAGGGAGGGTGATAGGCTGATGGGCGGGGGTGGGAAGGGAGGGTGATAGGCTGATGGGCGGGGGTGGGAAGGGAGGGTGATAGGCTGATGGGCGGGGGTGGGAAGGGAGGGTGATAGGCTGATGGGCGGGGGTGGGAAGGGAGGGTGATAGGCTGATGGGCGGGGGTGGGAAGGGAGGGTGATAGGCTGATGGGCGGGGGTGGGAAGGGAGGGTGATAGGCTGATGGGCGGGGGTGGGAAGGGAGGGTGATAGGCTGATGGGCGGGGGTGGGAAGGGAGGGTGATAGGCTGATGGGCGGGGGTGGGAAGGGAGGGTGATAGGCTGATGGGCGGGGGTGGGAAGGGAGGGTGATAGGCTGATGGGCGGGGGTGGGAAGGGAGGGTGATAGGCTGATGGGCGGGGGTGGGAAGGGAGGGTGATAGGCTGATGGGCGGGGGTGGGAAGGGAGGGTGATAGGCTGATGGGCGGGGGTGGGAAGGGAGGGTGATAGGCTGATGGGCGGGGGTGGGAAGGGAGGGTGATAGGCTGATGGGCGGGGGTGGGAAGGGAGGGTGATAGGCTGATGGGCGGGGGTGGGAAGGGAGGGTGATAGGCTGATGGGCGGGGGTGGGAAGGGAGGGTGATAGGCTGATGGGCGGGGGTGGGAAGGGAGGGTGATAGGCTGATGGGCGGGGGTGGGAAGGGAGGGTGATAGGCTGATGGGCGGGGGTGGGAAGGGAGGGTGATAGGCTGATGGGCGGGGGTGGGAAGGGAGGGTGATAGGCTGATGGGCGGGGGTGGGAAGGGAGGGTGATAGGCTGATGGGCGGGGGTGGGAAGGGAGGGTGATAGGCTGATGGGCGGGGGTGGGAAGGGAGGGTGATAGGCTGATGGGCGGGGGTGGGAAGGGAGGGTGATAGGCTGATGGGCGGGGGTGGGAAGGGAGGGTGATAGGCTGATGGGCGGGGGTGGGAAGGGAGGGTGATAGGCTGATGGGCGGGGGTGGGAAGGGAGGGTGATAGGCTGATGGGCGGGGGTGGGAAGGGAGGGTGATAGGCTGATGGGCGGGGGTGGGAAGGGAGGGTGATAGGCTGATGGGCGGGGGTGGGAAGGGAGGGTGATAGGCTGATGGGCGGGGGTGGGAAGGGAGGGTGATAGGCTGATGGGCGGGGGTGGGAAGGGAGGGTGATAGGCTGATGGGCGGGGGTGGGAAGGGAGGGTGATAGGCTGATGGGCGGGGGTGGGAAGGGAGGGTGATAGGCTGATGGGCGGGGGTGGGAAGGGAGGGTGATAGGCTGATGGGCGGGGGTGGGAAGGGAGGGTGATAGGCTGATGGGCGGGGGTGGGAAGGGAGGGTGATAGGCTGATGGGCGGGGGTGGGAAGGGAGGGTGATAGGCTGATGGGCGGGGGTGGGAAGGGAGGGTGATAGGCTGATGGGCGGGGGTGGGAAGGGAGGGTGATAGGCTGATGGGCGGGGGTGGGAAGGGAGGGTGATAGGCTGATGGGCGGGGGTGGGAAGGGAGGGTGATAGGCTGATGGGCGGGGGTGGGAAGGGAGGGTGATAGGCTGATGGGCGGGGGTGGGAGGGAGGGTGATAGGCTGATGGGCGGGGGTGGGAGGGAGGGTGATAGGCTGATGGGCGGGGGTGGGAAGGGAGGGTGATAGGCTGATGGGCGGGGGTGGGAAGGGAGGGTGATAGGCTGATGGGCGGGGGTGGGAAGGGAGGGTGATGGACTCGTGGGCGGGGGTGGGAGGGAGGGTGATGGGCTGATGGGCGGGGGTGGGAGTGAGGATAATGTGCTCATGAGGGGTAAGGCAGAGGAGAAGGAGGAAAAGTGGGCGTATTCTTGCATAGGAAGCGGACGAGGGGTAGGATATGACAGGGGGAGAGAATATAGCAGAGAAAACAGAACTGAAAGATTCACAAAGTTAGTTAAAGAACAGACAGCTGGGACGCCCACACGCCCGCGGATGTCTATATATCAATAGCTCGGTTCCCAAACTTTAGCTCGTCGACTCTCCCATAAAGCATAGCGCCTCCATGGTGACTTTACCTCGTAGTTCTACCCGGATTCACTATACACAGCTCGGATATTAAGATAGATTTATACATACTGTTGATAGATTTATACGTGTGAAAAGGAAATTCATGGATAGGATATGTGTATGAATTAATTAATGCATAGGATGAATGAGTTTATCGGATAGGTATGAATATATTAGAATATATTCAAATATTAGAAGTTAGTCGTGTGTCTCTGTTAGGGAATCTTGGGATGAGTAAGTTAGGGATTGGAGACGTTGGTGTAGACAAACAAACAAACAAACAAAAGAAAACAAAAACGAACAAGGAAACAGACAAACAAAAACAGATTAAATCACAACCTACTTCTCTCTCTCTCTCATTCACAAACACACACACACACACACACACATATAAATACACGCCCCCCCCCCCACACACAAATACGTACACACAACCCCCCCCCCTCCCCCTCACAGACACTTACGCTCCCACACGGATTTACCCTCACCTCCCCCCCCCCCCTCGCCGATCCAAGCCTAAGAAAGTCCAGAACAAGATTAACATTTCGAGAAGAATCCTGGCATCTCTGATATTTTTATTTTTTTCTCCCCCGTTGACAGAGTCATCAGTAAGCAAAGTATATATCTATATATTTT
>BOPN01002717.1:75000-77500 GCA_017312705.2 Penaeus japonicus | reverse complement strand
TCACTTTAAATAGTCACTCTAAACAGAGTCACTCTAGATAGAGTCACTCTAAAGAGAGTCACTCTAAATAGAGTCACTCTAAATAGAGTCACTTTAAATAGTCACTCTAAACAGAGTCACTTTAAATAGTCACTCTAAACAGAGTCACTCTAAAGAGAGTCACTCTAAATAGAGTCACTCTAAATAGAGTCACTTTAAATAGTCACTCTAAACAGAGTCACTCTAGATAGAGTCACTCTAAATAGAGTCACTCTAAACAGAGTCACTCTAAATAGAGTCACTTTAAATAGTCACTCTAAAGAGAGTCACTCTAAAGAGAGTCACTCTAAATAGAGTCACTCTAAATAGAGTCACTTTAAATAGTCACTCTAAACAGAGTCACTCTAGATAGAGTCACTCTAAATAGAGTCACTCTAAACAGAGTCACTCTAAATAGAGTCACTTTAAATAGTCACTCTAAACAGAGTCACTCTAAAGAGAGTCACTCTAAATAGAGTCACTCTAAATAGAGTCACTTTAGATAGTCACTCTAAACAGAGTCACTCTAGATAGAGTCACTCTAAATAGAGTCACTCTAAACAGAGTCACTAAATAGAGTCAATTTTAAATAGTCACTCTAAAGAGAGTCACTCTAAAGAGAGTCACTCTAAATAGAGTCACTCTAAATAGAGTCACTTTAAATAGTCACTCTAAACAGAGTCACTCTAGATAGAGTCACTCTAAATAGAGTCACTCTAAACAGAGTCACTCTAAATAGAGTCACTTTAAATAGTCACTCTAAACAGAGTCACTCTAAAGAGAGTCACTCTAAATAGAGTCACTCTAAATAGAGTCACTCTAAATAGTCACTCTAAACAGAGTCACTCTAGATAGAGTCACTCTAAATAGAGTCACTCTAAACAGAGTCACTCTAAATAGAGTCACTTTAAATAGTCACTCTAAACAGAGTCACTCTAAAGAGAGTCACTCTAAATAGAGTCACTTTAAATAGTCACTCTAAACAGAGTCACTCTAGATAGAGTCACTCTAAATAGAGTCACTCTAAACAGAGTCACTCTAAAAAGAGTCACTTTAAATAGTCACTCTAAAGAGAGTCACTCTAAATAGAGTCACTTTAAATAGTCACTCTAAACAGAGTCACTCTAGATAGAGTCACTCTAAATAGAGTCACTCTAAACAGAGTCACTCTAAATAGAGTCACTTTAAATAGTCACTTTAAACAGAGTCGGTTCTAAAGAGAGTTACTCTAAATAGAGTCACTTTAAATAGTCACTCTAAACAGAGTCACTCTAGATAGAGTCACTCTAAATAGAGTCACTCTAAACAGAGTCACTCTAAATAGAGTCACTTTAAATAGTCACTCTAAACAGAGTCACTCTAAAGAGAGTCACTCTAAATAGAGTCACTTTAAATAGTCACTCTAAACAGAGTACCTCTAGATAGAGTCACTCTAAACAGAGTCACTCTAAATAGAGTCACTTTAAATAGTCACTCTAAACAGAGTCACTCTAAAGAGAGTCACTCTAAATAGAGTCACTCTAAATAGAGTCACTTTAAATAGTCACTCTAAACAGAGTCACTCTAGATAGAGTCACTCTAAATAGAGTCACTCTAAACAGAGTCACTCTAAATAGAGTCACTTTAAATAGTCACTCTAAACAGAGTCACTCTAAATAGAGTCACTCTAAATAGAGTCACTTTAAATAGTCACTCTAAACAGAGTCACTCTAGATAGAGTCACTCTAAATAGAGTCACTCTAAACAGAGTCACTCTAAATAGAGTCACTTTAAATAGTCACTCTAAAGAGAGTCACTCTAAAGAGAGTCACTCTAAATAGAGTCACTTTAAATAGTCACTCTAAACAGAGTCACTCTAGATAGAGTCACTCTAAATAGAGTCACTCTAAACAGAGTTACTCTAAATAGAGTCACTTTAAATAGTCACTCTAAACAGTCACTCTAGATAGAGTCACTCTAAATAGAGTCACTCTAAACAGAGTCACTCTAAATAGAGTCACTTTAAACAGAGTCACTCTAGATAGAGTCACTCTAAACAGAGTCACTCTAAAGAGAGTCACTCTAAATAGAGTCACTCTAAACAGTCACTCTAAATAGAGTCACTTTAAATAGTCACTCTAAACAGAGTCACTCTAGATAGAGTCACTCTAAATAGAGTCACTCTAAACAGAGTCACTCTAAATAGAGTCACTCTAAATAGAGTCATTCTAAATAGTCACTCTAAATAGAGTCACTCTAAATAGTCACTCTAAACAGAGTCACTCTAAATAGAGTCATTCTAAACAGAGTCACTCTAAATAGAGTCACTCTAAACAGAGTCACTCTAAACAGAGTCACTCTAAATAGAGTCACTCTAAACAGAGTCACTCTAAACAGAGTCACTCTAAATAGTCATTCTAAATAGTCACTCTAAATAGAGTCACTCTAAATAGTCACTCTAAACAGAGTCACTCTAAATAGAGTCATTCTAAACAGAGTCACT
>BOPN01002717.1:45000-55000 GCA_017312705.2 Penaeus japonicus | reverse complement strand
CCCCTCGACCCCCTCTCTCTGCCCCTTCCCTTCCTCCCTATCTCCCACTCCCCGGCTATTCCCCCTTCTCCCTTCTGTCCCCTCCCTCCCTCTCTTCCCCCTTCTCCCTTCTGTCCCCTTCCTCCCTCTCTGCCTCCACCCTTCCCCTGCTTCCACCCTCCCTATAAGACCCCTCTCCTCCTCCCTTCAGCTTCCCTCCCTCCCTGTCTCCCCCCCTCCTCCCTCCCCTTCCACCCACCCCACCCCCACCCCCACCCACTCTCAACATCAAGGATCGGGACTCGAGAAGGGCGTGAGACCGGCGGCGATGGCGAGGGCGTGATCAGCTTAAAGGACTCACACGGGCGTGATACTTGGGCGTGTGCGCGCGGCCGGCCGCCCACCGTCTCGCGCTCACGTCGCTGTCTCTATCGAAAGGAAGCCGAAGGAGGGGGGGAAGGAGGGGGGGGGGGGAGCTATGGCTTAGGTTATCGCTGGCGTTTCATAGGCTGTATTTTCTAGCAATGTTGGTTGTCATTATGGTCGAAATTCACAGTTATGGTCTATCACTTTATTGCTCCTGTGATCTTCAATATCGCCATTACTGTCATCATCTTAATCACTGTAACTACTATTAGTATTTTTCTAAGAATAGCCATACCAAAGACACCATGAATCACATAACCTAAAACATGCATAATACATCATACCTCACTCTGGATTCACTCATTAAGAAAGGCCAATGAGGTCTGTTCAGGTCCGTAGGTGAATGCTGTGTGGACTACAGGGGGTTCTGTTATTGGCTTGGCTGATCACCTGTTACTTCTTCTTCCGCATTTGCACAGCATAGCTATTGCACGGCTGTACAACAAGGCAAGATCTTTTTTTTTTTTTTTTTTGCGTGTGGAAAGCCATCTGAGGAATAAGTTCTGTCACCATAAGTTGTGTCACCATTTCTGTATCTTTATTTTTTTATTTATTTTTTTTTTACAAGGACACCTGGCATGACCTCTTTGCTTTCGACAGTAATAATAATCAACGCAACTGTTGCCTTTCCTGTATGATGACCAGCGGAATGCTTGATGACACCCCCCATCCCCCCCCCCCACCCTCCGAATGCCTCTCAGACAGCGCCATTTCTTAGTTCCATGATGCATTTCCTCCATGTTCCTTTGCAACGAGGCTTCTTCAACTTCGCTGGACCTGCAACAAGGCCTCTCTCGTCGGAATGAATTAGTCAACATGCTGTTAGTGCGTCGAGATTTTTACGAGGCGTTAAAAGACACTTTCCTTGTAAAAAAAAGAAAAAACAACAGCATTGCATGGATCGGTTGCTTGATATCATAACTTATTTTGCTTGGTATTGCTTATTATGGGATATGTAATAGTAACATTATTATGCATCATTTCATGAAAAAAATTTCCTCGAAGGTCAATGTTTTTCTCTTTTTATTTTTATTTTTTTCTTTGGATGCTTTCTCTCCGCAAACTTAGAATATCTGCAATAGTTCTTTTTGGGAAGTCGGTCGTGACATTATCTAGATTTTGATCTTTTTCTTCTTCTAGATTTTCCATCTTCGGTTCTCGATTTATGCCTTTGTCTCCGTCTTCTTTGGCATCATCTTTGCTGGCATTGTCACCTGCGGCATCGTCAGCTGGGCTCTCTCTTCACTTGCAATGCATGTCTCAGAATCTAACATGAACTGTACAAATCATTTAGGCATTGTTCTTATGACTATTCGTGTGTATGCACTGTATATAGTATGAATAAACTTTTCACAATCAAAATCAATCTTTCTCTTTCTCTCTCTCTCTCTCTCTCTCTCCCTCTCTGTTTGTCTGTCTCTTTGTCTCTCTGTCTTTGTCTATGTCTCTGTCTGTCTGTCTGTCTCTCTCTGTCTCTATCTCTCTTTCTCTCTCTCTCTCTCTCTCTCTCTCTCTCTCTCTCTCTCCCTCTCTCTCCTTGTGCCTCCCTGTCAAGATTCCCTTTTCTCGCTGGTTTAGAATTCTTAACACAATTAACTTGGAATTCTTCACATTCTTAATTCTTGGATTAGAAACTTCAACTTGGTTATTCCGGAAGTTGCTGTCTCTTCGCTATGTTATATGTTATCAGTTCACGAAGGGATCAACTTATGGTATCATTTAATTCCAGCTGATTTATGATGGTGATGATAATCGTGATGAAGATACAACAACTATCAATCATTATACAACTACTAAAATAATAATGATAATTCCAATAACAATAATAGTAACGTCAATAACTATGACAATAATTAGAACAATAAAATAAAAAACGATATTACTACTAATATTGATAGTGTTATTGTTAATAATAACACCAATAATGCCAGTCATATCAATGAAAACGGTAATGATAATTAAGATGATTATTACAAACAAACACACACACACACACACACAAAAAAAAAGATTTTGGGACAATATTTCCTTCAAGAGTTATTGTCTTTGGATTCATAGTTAATACGAAGGATTAGCAAAAGAAATAGTGAACTACGATTTTCCTTACATTTCAAATTTTTATTGGATTATACCGACATTGCTGATGATGGTGATGTTAACAGCAAATTGCGTTAATGATGATATTAACAACATCTACAATAACAATAATAATACATTAATATATATAAATAATGAGACAAATAACATAGCAAAAACAGCAGTGGTCATAGTAATACCGAGTTAATAATATTGATAATAATAATAATAATAATAAAAATGATATTAACAATAGTAATAATGATAATAGTAATAATGATAATAATAATAATAATGATAATGATAATAATAGTAATAATAATAATAATAATAATAATAATAACAATAATAATAATAATAATAATAATGATAATAATAATAATAGTAATAGTAATGATAATAATAATAATGATAATAATAATAATAATAATAGTAATGATAATGATAATAATAATAATAAAAAAATAATAATGATAATGACAATAGTAATAATAATAAAAAAATAATAGAAAGGCAGTGACTAAACTCCGCGCAAAGAAAACGGGGAAAAAAAGAAAACGAGGCAGAGAGAGCAATGGAAGGCCGGAATGCGAACAGCGAACACGAGTGTCAGGAGTGTGCCAACGACTTGAAGAAATCAAGAAATTCGAGAGGAGTTTTGAGAGTGAGAGAGGAAGAGAGAGAGAGGGAGAGAGAGAGAAAGAGAAGGAGAGAGAGAGGGAGAAGCGAAAGGATGTCGACGGAATATTCTAAAGATAAACGACTTTGTTCTGGACGGCGGGGAGGCCTGAGATGTGTGTGTGGGCTTGAGGAGTCGGGAGAGATAGGAAAGTTGAGGAAGAAATGCGAAGGAGGGAGTGAGAGAAATATATGTAAACACACACACACACACACGCACACACACACACATAAACAGACAGACAGAGAGAGAGAAAGAGAGAGAGAAAGAGTAAGAGAGAGAGAGAGAGAGAGAGAGAGAGAGAGAGAGAGAGAGAGAGAGAGAGAGAGAGAGAGAGAGAGAGAGAGAAAGAGAGACAGACAGACAGAGAGAGAGAAAGAGAAATAGAGAAAAAGAGAAGGAGAAAGAGAGAGAGCGAGAGAAAGAGAAAGAGAGAGACCGAGAGAAAGAGAGAAAAAGAGAAAGAGATAGAGACAGAGACAGATTGTTCCCAAAGAAAAATACAAGATCCCCCTCCCCCCCAAAAAAAAAGAAAATTGACGAGAAAAAACGGAAAAGACAGCGAGCCCAAAAATTCTAATGCGCAAATGATAGATAATGAAGTGGCGTCATCTAGGATATTCCAAAGTGAAGGATGGAAACACAGGCTTCAATAGCACGCTCTAATATCTGCCGCGAAGGAGAAAAATGGCGGGAAAATTCTTAACGAATTCCCGTTCTTCTTGTGGGCCTTAATTACTCATAAGGTATATCTATGTTTTTTTTTTTTGTGTGTTTTTATGTTTCTTAAAGAATATTTCTGATACGTTCTTACAAGTTGCATGCTAATAGCGTTCGCATAGAGATGTATATGTATGAATGCAGTTCTCGAGTTAATAGAACTCTTGCTCGAACGCCGAAGTTTAGACTGAGGGTTTCCTGGCTAACCTTGCCTTCTCTGTTCCTTCTCTTCGTTATCTTCTCCTCTCCTTGCGTCCTTGCTTCTTCCTTGCTTCTTCTCCTCGGAGCTTCCTTTAGGCCTTCTCTTTCCCTCTTTGTTCTCTCCACTACTTGCATTTCGTGTGCTCTCCTCTCTTTTCTCTTTACTGATTAGTTTTTGTGGTTGATTTCCCTTTTATTATCTTCTTCGCTCCCTTCATTTCTCCCCTTTCCTTCCCTTCCCTCCTTTACACCTATCAGCTCCCTTCCCTTCCCCCTATTTCCTTCTCCCTTCTCTTCTCTTCCCTGCTCCCTCTTCCTTTCCCTGTCCCTGCTATTTCTCCCTTCCTTTCTCTCTCTCTCCTCTTCCTCTCCTCTTTCCCCCAATCCCTTTACCCCGCTCCCCTCCCTCCCTCTCTCCCTTCCTCCCCTTCCCCCTCCCTCCCTCTCTCCCTTCCTCCCCTCCCCCTCTCGCTTCCCCCTCCCTCCCCCTCTCCTCGGAAATGGCCCACCCAAGTCAATCGAGGTGAGAGCATTCTTGTTGTGTATTTTTCCCACTCTTTCTTTCTCATCTTTCAAACATCTTTTTCTTCTGCATTTCCCTCCTCCCCCTTCCCCCTAGTATTTGTCCATTCGCTGTCAAGTTTCTGTTCTATTAGTAAAGCGAGATGACAGTTCGGAAATGAGTTTAGATTTATTATATGGATGACTTTTCTCTATGGTGTGAAGTTCCGATTTTTTCGTATTTTCTGCTTTATTAGACACCGTGGTCAGCTGTGAGCTTTGAGTCATTGGTAGGCGGTTATACATGTATATATGTAAAAAAACATGTGCACCCATATATTAACACACACACACACACACATACACAGACACACACACACACTCTGACCGAGACTCGATCCCGGGTCGCATTCTACCATCTTTCTCACATAGATACAACCTCGGTAACCTGATTTGTGACTTGAATTTCTAATTCATTACTGTCGAGTGCCCACGGGAATTGTCTGTAAAACCTCGCTATCACTGCTCTGCTCTGTATATAGGTAATTTCCATGATGGTTGTAAGGTATCTGGTTAGACAGTTCTTTTAGTGGGTCGCGTGGTTTATTAGGTTAGTTGCCGGGATTGTCACTCTGGCGACCCGGGATCGAGTCTCGGTCAGGGAGGTAAAATTTGTATTTCTATATTAAATGTGTTACTGCATTCTACCATCTTTCTCATGCATATATATATATATATATATATATATATATATATATATATATATATATATATATATGTATGCATGTACAATATGTATGTATACACAAACATATATATATATATCCCTATATGTATACAATTCTGAAACAGTTTCAGAAAATATTCTTTCGAATGTTATAGGAAGAAATATCAAATTGAATTGGTTGAATCTGTAGGCAATAAGGTAATGGGCTGTTCACAAAAAAAAAAAAAAAAATCTTCAAAGCGACATCCTCAACTTGCAAGGATCAAATCTCTTCTTCTAAGAAATATTGCTTCCACATCCGGGAGGAGGGGTTGGATGGGGGAGGGGGTGAGGGGGAGGGGGAGGGTGGGAGGGGGAGGGGGAGGGTGGGAGGGGCTCTTCGTCAAAGGTATCTCTCCACACGACCGTCCTTTGTTCTCGTAAGGTCGTAAGGTACCCCCTATATCTGTCTCCTTTCTAATGATATTGGCGGATTTGTGCTCAATTTTCGTCTTGGTTCGAGTAATAACAGTTCCTTTTGGGGTTGAGCAAAACCTTTGCCTGATTGCCTTGACATTTATTGATTTATTTAACTTTTATTAACATTTATCATTAACTTTTTTAACTGTGGTCCTAAGATCAAATAATATCGAGACATTTTTTTTTTTTTTTTTTTCTTTATCGAAGGATCAAGGAAGTAAGTGATTTATTGCTTCAGTCTTTTCGCTTTTTTTTTCGTATTTCCTTTTATTCTTCTTGTTGCCTCTCCATACCATCCTAGTTCTTTTGTGTACGTTTTCTTATCCTATTCTCAGTCGATTAATTCAAATCTGGACGTTACATGCGTACATACTGGCATGCGTACATATATGTGAAGGGCAAAATACTTTACCGTAAAAAAAAAACACACAAAAAAAACACAGAATTGATTTATTTGAAAATGAGGCAACAGTTTCGAAACTCACCCGGATATCTTTTTCAGGTCTGAAGATGAAATCCAGGAGGATTTATAAATATATATATATATATATATATATATATATATATATATATGTATATATACATACATATATATATATATGTATATATATATAATATAGATATAGATAGATAGATAGATAGATAGATATAGATATATATGTATGTATATATACATACATACATATACATAAATAAATAAATAAATATATATATATATATATATATATATATATATATATATATATATATATATATATATATATATATATATATATATATACACACATACATACATATATATATACATGTATATATATACATATATATATATATATATCACACACACACACACACACACACACACACACACACACACACACACACACACACACACACACACACACATATATATATATATATATACACATACAAATCTGCATGTGTGTTTGCTTGTTTAATCATGAGCTTGTCAAGTTGTCAAGCCCCGTCAAACCTCGTTAAGAGAGAGCACAGGCTGCATGTCCCTGGTCAACCATCAACCATCGAGGAAAGTTGCAGGAAAACCGACTTTTGCCTTGCAACCCCTTCAACCACTCGATCTTCTCTACAAAAAGAATCTTAAACGGCATTTTTTCTTCAGTCTTTATCCTCGTCACTTCTCCTCTTCTATCCCTATCTCTCTATCCCTTGAAAATGTCCTTGAACCCAATCCTTTGGTACGTCACTTCTATTCTCTATCCCCATCTCTCTATCCCTATCTATATATCCCTATCTCTCTATCCCTTGAAAATATCCTTAAAGCCAGTCCTTTTGATACTACTGGTAATGTGCTAATGTGTTTAGGATGCATATATCTGTCACATATGTCTGCCTGTCGTCTGCCACATGCCAAGGCTGACGTAAGGGGAGGGAGAGTTTGAGAATTGTTATGCTGGTAGGGGGATGGGGGAGGGATGGAGGGGGAAGGGGGGATAGGGATGGGGGGATGGGGGGGAGAGATGGAATGGGAGGGGGAGATGGGATGGAGGGGGAAGGGGGGATAGGGATGGAAGGGGAAGGGGGGGAGGGATGGAGGGGGGGATAGGGATGGAGGGGGAAGGGGGGATAGGGATGGAGGGGGAAGTGGGATGGGGATGAAGGGGGAATGGGGATAGGGTTGGTGGGGGAGGGGGGATAGGGATGGAGGGGTAGAGATGGAGGGGGATGGTGGGATGGATGGGGGGATAGGGATGGAGGGGAAGGGGGTAGGGGTGGGGGGTTGGAGGGGGATAGGGATGGAGGGGGATGGGGGGAGGGGGAGGGATGGAGGTGGATGGGGGAGGGATAGGGATGGAGGGGGAAGGGGGAATAGGTGGGATGGAGGGGGAAGAGGTGGTAGGGATGGAGGGGGAGGGGGGAGGGGGAGGGATGGAGGTGGATGGGGGAGGGATAGGGATGGAGAGGGAAGGGGGGATAGGGATGGGGGGTTGGAGGGGGAAGGGGGGATAGGGATGGAGGGGGAAGGGGGATAGGGATGAAGGGGGATGGGGGGAGGGATGGAGGGAGGAAGGGTGGGATAGGGATGGATAAGGGAAGGAAGGGGAGGAGGGGGAGAGGGGTGGAAGGGGTAGAGAAAGGAAGAAGGAGGGGGAGGAGGGGGAGATGGGAAAAGGGGTAGAAGGGGTGGAGAAGAGAGAGAGAGAGAGAGAGAAAAAGAGTTCGAGTAGGAAGGGACAGAGGCGGGGGGGGGGGGGGGGGGGGGGGGGAAGAGAGAAGTTAGGATTGGAAGAGGAGATAAAGATGGAGTTGGAGGAGGAGGAGGAGGAGGAGGAGAGCCAAGAGGAGAGGAACGAAGAGGGGAAATGGGAGGAAGAGAGATAGAGGAGGAGAGGCAATTATCTCAAGAATAATAGCGATGATTAATATGATAACGAACAGGGAAATGCCGATGACAGTAACTGACGATAATGATAATGATGATAATGATTGGATAATGATGATAACGATAATGAGAATAACAAGAATGAAGAAAAATATTCGATAATAAACTTTAAAATTAGGATGTTATTAGTAATAGTAGTAATGATAATATTGATGATGATGATGATGATAATAGTGATAATGATAATGATAAAGATGATAATAATTGTGATAATGATAATAATAAAGACGACAAAAGTAATGGTAATAACAACACAAATAACAATAATAGTTAAGGATCGTGGTAGTAATAGTAGTAGCGATAACAACAACAATCATCCTAACTATAATAACATAATCATACAACTATATATCTACAACTACAATGATAATAACAACCTTAATAAAAACAACAACAACAACCGTAACAACGCCAGTGGTAATAATAAACAAACAAACGAGTGAAAACAACCCCTACCCCGCAATAGACAATAAGGAATTAAGACGAGCGAATCCTCTTTGGAATCCTCTTCATTTGCCGCTTGAACAGGATCCAAGACACTTTGTTTCCCTGCTTTTGTCATTAGAGGCTCAACACCTTTATCATCTTTGGTTCCCTTTATCATACCAGCCCGCGTAATGATGATGATGATGATGATGGTGATGGTGATGACGATAGCAAAGTCTAGAATGATGGCGGCCATGAAAGAAAATGGAGAGGTGTTGTAGAGGAGTATAAGGAAGAGGGCGTTTTGAGACTCGAGGGCGGTTTGTTTGGGAGTTTATCAGCTGTGTTGTTTAGATTCTTCTTCTCCCCGCTCGCTTTGCTTCTTTTTTTTTTCTTTTTATAACTCTTTCTCTCTTTGTCTGTCTGTCTTTCTTCTGCCATCCTCCCGACCTTCCCTTCTTCCTCCTTCTCTGCTATCTTTCTTCTAACTCTTCTCTCTCTCTCTCTCTCTCTCTCTCTCTCTTTCCCTCTCCCTCTCTGTCTCTCCCTCCCTCCCTCCCTCCCTCCCTCTCTCTCTTTCTCCACCCACTCTCTTCCTACCATCTGTCTCTCCCTCTCTTCATCCATCTCTCTGCTTTACTCTCCTCCTCCTTCTCTATCTCTCTCTTTTTCTCCCTCCCTCTATCCCCCACTCCCAAACCCCTTCTCTTATCCTCTCTCCCTCCCTCTTCCTTTCTACTTATTCGTCTGTCTCCTTTAGTCTGTCGTGCCATACGTCCTTTTCTCATCGCTTCTTAGAAAATAATTGAAAATAAAAAAATAAAAGTTAGGATATAAGGAGATCCTTCGCGGTCAGTGCCAACTACGATTCTTGTCAGATGTGCCACATTGGCTCCTACGTCGCTCCGTGACACGAACGCCCCTCTACCTCTTCCACCTACCCCCTCCCCCCCCACCCCCCTCCCCCTCCTCCTCGTCCCGTCTCCGCCTCTCTTCCCCATATTTCATTCCACTCCTTCCCTTCATCACTGCTTTTTTGTCTCTCCTGTTCTACTTCACCTCCCTCCATCCCCATCTCTCCTCTGCTTTACTCCATTTCCAACCTCCTCCTCCCCCTACACCTTCCCCAACCTCCTCCTCTTACTACTTCATCCCCAACCCCTCCTCTTTTCTCCCTCCTTACTCCTCCATACTCCCTTCCTATTCCATCCCCACCCACCCATGTACTCTACCCCACACCCTCCCCCTACTCCCCTTCCCACCTTCCCCTCCTCCCCCTCCACCATTCCACCCCCTCCATTACCCCTCCCCCTCCACCATTCCACCCCTTCCATTACCCCACCCCTCCCCATTCCACTCCCTCCATTACCCCACACCCTCCCCC
>BOPN01002717.1:2500-5000 GCA_017312705.2 Penaeus japonicus | reverse complement strand
GGGGGTTAGGAGGGGGGTTAGGAGGTGAGGGATGAGGGTTAGGACGGGGGTTAGGAGGGGGTTAGGAGGGGAGGAGGGGAGGGATGAGGGTAAGGAGGGGAGGAAAGGGAAGGGAAAGGGGAGGGGGAGGGCAGGGATGGGGAGGAAAGGGAAGGGAATAAGGGAAGGGGAGGAGGGGATGAGAGAAGGGAAGAGAGGGCGGGGGAGGAAGGGTGTGACGGGGAAAGGGTGACGAAGGAGAGTAGGGAATAAGATGAGGAGGTGAAAGAAGAGGGAAATGATCGCGGAAAGGAAGAGGAGGAGAAGAAGGAGAAGAAGAAGAAGAAGAAGAAGAAGAAAGAAGAACAATATTCAAAATAATAAGATAAAAACGAAGAAGAAGAAAAAGAAGAAGAAAAAGAAGACGAAGAATAACAATTAGAATAATGAGGATTAAACGAACAAGAAGAAGAAGGAAATAAGGAGGAGAGGCCCGCGTCCGAGACATGAAAGACGAAAAAAGAGGAAGGGACAGTAAGACGAATGAGAAAGAAGAAAGATAAGAGAATACGATAAAAGAAAAAGAGGCGAATGAGAGAGAAGAAAGAGAGGAGAATGAGAGAGAAGAAAGAGAGGAGAATGAGAGAGAAGAAAGAGAGGAGAATGAGAGAGAAGAAAGAGAGGAGAATGAGAGAGAAGAAAGAGAGGAGAATGAGAGAGAAGAAAGAGAGGAGAATGAGAGAGAAGAAAGAGAGGAGAATGAGACAGAAGAAAGAGAGGAGAAGGAGGTGGATAAAAGAGAGGCGAATGAGAGAGAAGAAAGAGAGGAGAATGAGAGAGAAGGAAGAGAGGCAAATGAGAGAGAAGAAAGAGAGGAGAATGAGAGAGAAGAAAGAGAGGCAAATGAGAGAGAAGAAAGAGAGGAGAATGAGAGAGAAGAAAGAGAGGAGAATGAGATAGAAGAAAGAGAGGAGAATGAGAGAGAAGAAAGAGAGGCGAATGAGAGAGAAGAAAGAGAGGCGAATGAGAGAGAAGAAAGAGAGGAGAATGAGAGAGAAGAAAGAGAGGAGAATGAGAGAGAAGAAAGAGAGGAGAATGAGAGAGAAGAAAGAGAGGCGAATGAGAGAGAAGAAAGAGAGGCGAATGAGAGAGAAGAAAGAGAGGAGAATGAAAGCGAAGAAAGAGAGGAGAATGAGAGAGAAGAAAGAGAGGAGAATGAGAGAGAAGAAAGAGAGGAGAATGAGAAAGAAGAAAGAGAGGAGAAGGAGGTGGATAAAAGAGAGGCGAATGAGAGAGAAGAAAGAGAGGAGAATGAGAGAGAAGAAAGAGAGGAGAATGAGATAGAAGAAAGAGAGGCGAATGAGAGAGAAGAAAGAGAGGAGAATGAGAGAGAAGAAAGAAAGGCGAATGAGGGAGAAGAAGGAGAGGAGAACGAGATAGAAGAAAGAGAGGAGAATGAGATAGAAGAAAGAGAGGAGAATGAGAGAGAAGAAAGAGAGGAGAATAAGAGAGAAGAAAGAGAGGAGAATGAGATAGAAGAAAGAGAGGAGAATGAGAGAGAAGAAAGAGAGGAGAATGAGACAGAAGAAATAGAGGAGAATGAGAGAGAAGAAAGAGAGGAGAACGAGACAGAAGAAAGAGAAGAGAATGAGATATAAGAAAGGGAGGAGAATGAGATAGAAGAAAGAGAAGAGAATGAGAAAAGAAAGAAAGAAAGAGAATAAATAAAGAAAATGATGATGACGATGACGATGGCGACAACAATGACAACGACCCAGATGTGATAAAGAGGAAACATGAGTAACGGACGAAAGAGGAAATGGAGAATAATGAGAGAGAGAGAGAGAGAGAGAGAGAGAGAGAGAGAGAGAGAGAGAGAGAGAGAGAGAGAGAGAGAGAGAGAGAGAGAGAGAGAGAGAGAGGCAAGAGAGAGGCGGGGAGAGGACAGGGGGGGGGGGCAGGGAAGGAGTTATCTGGAAGGATTTTGTCTCCCTTAGCAACAGAGGAGGAGGAGGAGGAGAAGGAGAGGAGGAGAGGAGGGGAAGAGGGAAGGGAGGGGGAGAGGAGGAGGAGGGGAAGGGGGAGGAGGAGAGGAAGAGAGGAGGGGGATGGAGAGGAGAGGAGGGGAAGAGGGGAAGGGGGAGGAGAGGAGGGGAGGAGGGGAAGAGGGGAAGGGGAGGAGGGGAGGGGAGGAGGGGAAGAGGGAAGGGAGGGGGAGGGGAGGAGGAGGGGAAGAGGGGAAGGGGGAGGAGAGGAGGGGAGGAGGGGAGGAGGGGAAGGGGAGGAGGGGAGGAGGGGACAGGCTCTCGTCTTTGTCAGGGATCACGTAAAATTTTTCTCTTGATTATATGGGGTTCAGAAGTAGAGAGATCGGGGGTGAGGGGGAGGGGGGGGATATCCCGAGGGAGAGGGGGGGAAGGGAGTGGGATTGGAAGGGTAGGGAGGAGAAAGGCGATTAGCTCGAAGGGTAAATACAGACATAATACACACACGTGCACACGGACACACACACACACACACA
>BOPN01002716.1:192360-194282 GCA_017312705.2 Penaeus japonicus | reverse complement strand
ATATATATATATGTAGATAGATAGATAGATAGAGAGAGAGAGAGAGAGAGAGAGAGAGAGATTTGTATACATGTATGTATTTATAGCTATATTTTTATGTCTACTTATTTTCTGTATTCCAATTCGTGGTGTAAGATCATAATTCCTTCTGTTATACCTGCTATATCCGTGACGCTATATCGAAAATACTACTTGGACTTTTATGTTCTTTTTTATGACTATGAATTTCATTTTAGGCCTACCTATAGACCTTATGTTCAACGCACATATATCCTGCCTCAACCATTTCTTATCCCCCTAAATATATTCAGTACTTCAACACCCATAATGCTACCTCTTCCACTTCCTTCGGGCTAGTCCAACCTCTTACTTACCACTTACCTATCCACCCATTTCATTTACCAACCTCACCTCCCCCTTCCATTCTACCCAACCTTTATCCCTTCCACCTACCAACCTCCCTCCCCTACCCCCTCAATCTCCCCCTTCCCTCCCCTACCCCGTCAACCTCCCCATTCCCTCCCCTACGCCCACAACCCCCCCTAATCCTCCCCCCCCCCCCCCCTACAAATTCACCCACTCTCCAAATCCACTCCATAACCCCTTCAACCTCCCCCACCCTGCCCACCTCCACCCTCTATACTTCCCCAATCCAACCCCCTACCCCCCCTCCCCTCATCCATCTCCATACCCCTCCCCCTCCCCCCCTCCCCCCACCCCAATACCGACCCCCTTCCAACGGTGCCCCAGTCTATGTATGACCCATGACCCCTCGACGGCGACCTGACCTGATTACGAATTTCTCCCTCAGTGGCGGTCATCAATATCTCTTCATGTTGTCTTGGACGGATTGTCTCGAGGAAAAGAATGGGAAAACGTCATGCATTTCCGGAGAAGAGGAATCGCCATGCATTTCCCGATAAGAGGAATGCGAGACACAGTGGGAGGGAGGGGAAATTTTTGCGGAGAACGGCAAAGAGTTGGAGAGAAAGGCAATAGTTGTTGAAGCTTCTGCACAATGAATGTCTACGTCCGGTTGCGATTTCTCCTTTTCTTTCTCTCTTTCTTTCTTTACTTTTGTTTGTGTGTGTGGTGCACAGACATATATATAGACACACAGACACGCTTATATGTATATCTACACAAACACACATTCACACACATTCACACACACACACACACACACACACACACACACACACACACATACACATACACACACACACACACACACACAAAACAACAACAACAATAACAACAACCGCTTATTTACTTAAACTACAGTAAAATTTCCTCGACCAAACTTTCCTCAGGCAACAAATCTTAAGTTTACACAAACTAAGTGGTAAAAGACTGTTAGTAAAGAGACACTCACAGATTTATGCTGGGTGTCTTTCAGGTACACGTGCGAGTATGTTTGGGTTGTGTGTGTGTGTGTGTGTGTGTGCACTCAAATTCTTATCTAACTGTCACTACCTCTATGTCCGCATCTATCTTTCTACAATTCTAAAATTTTCCCAATAAGATTCTTAGAAACAAAGATCCAAATGAACAGATTCTGATTTCTAAAAATAAAATTTCCTATAAATAAGACAAAAACAAACAAACTACAAGTACACCAGAACTTACAAGCGTCTTCTCATTTTCAGAAAGACAAAAATGCCTAACGGTTTCTACAACTTTAAATTCCTCCACAAGTTCTGTTAATACTAAGTCCTTGGGTGACTAAGCACACACGAAATCTTACTAGCTGGCATAGTCTCCTCATCCATATGTGTAGCTGACTATCTGACACTAAATCTGACATTACATCCCACAATCTGCACTAAATCTGCACTATCCTTGCACTATATCCGAATATCTGAAACCAAATCTGACATTAAATCTAACTATCTAACCCTACATCCGATTACCTGCACCAA
>BOPN01002716.1:182360-187360 GCA_017312705.2 Penaeus japonicus | reverse complement strand
AAGAAAAGAGGAGTAGGGGAGGGAAAGAAGGAGGAAGAAAAGGAGATAAAGATGGAGAATAGGAAAATTGATAATATTGACGAAAGGGAAAAAAAAGATAGAGGGAGAAGGGAATAAAGTAATAAGATGGGAGTAAAAAAAGAAAAAAAAAGAAAAAAAGAGATAAAAGAGGAAGAGAAAGAAAAAGGTTGAAGAGGAGGAGGAAAAAGAGAAAGCATTATTAATAAGAGTAATAAGGTTCCCTTCGCTTGCTTTGATTACGCATTTTTTTTTATGATAATTTTCAAATAATATTTTTCAGGAAACCATTGTAACATTTGTAAGCTTATAATATGGCTTTGTCGAAGAGAAAGTCTAAAGAACCCGAGAAAGTACACCTTAAATAACGACAACAAATGCAGCAATCGTGATAGTTGCAATACTGTTAATGATTTTCAATGTTGGTAATGATTATGATAATGATGTTGATTGGGATGATGATAATAATTGTGATGATAATGAGAATGGTGATTATAATAATTATGATGATAATGATAATAACGATGATGATAAGGATGAAAAATAATAATGATAATAACGATGATGATAAGGATGAAAAATAATAATGATAACGATAATAAGGAAAATAATAATAGCAATAAATCCATGACAATAACACAGATATGAGAGGTAGCATCACCGTTATCTTTCCCCTCCCATCCCTCCTTCCCTATCCCCTACCCTCACAATACCCCCCTCCCCTCCCCCTCCCCTCAACCCTCTAAATCAGCCAAGCAAACATTATGAAGTGGGAAAATCAAAGAAAACGAGAAACTTTTCTCCCGCAGTTACAAAGGGTCGAGGGGGTAACTCAAGCATTTTATCCGCCGCATTAAAAGCCACGCGCGTCTGAAAGGAAAATCTGCGGTTAGAATGGGCGTCCGCTGCGAAATTCGCCGGGATCTGAATTGCGAAAGGACCGCTCTCCTCTGACAGGAAACTTCTGGGCCATATTGAGGAAGTGGCCAGGAGGGAGGGAGGGAGGGAGGGGTGGTAGGGTTGGGGGTAAGGGGGACGGGGACGGGGACGGGGGGCCAGGTTGAGAGAGAGGGTGGGAAAGGTAGACGGAGAAGATAGGGTAAGACGGGAGGGAGGGAGGGAAGAGTGGTGGAGGGAGAGGGAGGGTTGGGAGGAGGGAAAGGGAGGGATGGGACGAAGAAGGAGAGGGAAGGAAGAGAGGAAATAGGAGAGGGAGGGTAGGCAGGAGGAGAGGAAGGGAGGGAAGAAAGAAGGAGAGATGGGGTTGGTGATGGAGAGGAAAAGAAGAGAGAAATGATCAGAGGTAGGAAATGTGGGAAGAGGAAGAGGAGAAGGAAGGGAGAAGGAGGAGGCCAGATAAAGGAGCTGGGAAACGCAGCAGGGAAGAGAAAGGAGAGTAAAGAAAGGGACGAGGAAGGAGGAGAAGTACCCGAGAATGGAGAAAGAGAGGGAAAAAGATAAGAAGAAGATAAAGAAAGTAGAGGAGAGATTCTGCAGAAAGTATGAAGAAGAAGGGAGAAGAAAAAGAAACGAAGAGCGAAAGACAGAACTAAATATGATAACAAAAAAAGAGATAAAATACAGATCAAGTATACATCATGAAGTAAGCGAGAGGAAATGAACGATAATGGCATGAAAGGAGAATGTGAAAGTGAATGGAAATATAGGCCCACGTGCCATGAGTCAGCTGATAATGCCTTTAGAGTGAAGGCGGGAGAGAGAGAGAGAGAGAGAGAGAGAGAGAGAGAGAGAGAGAGAGAGAGAGAGAGAGAGAGAGAGAGAGAGAGAGAGAGAGAGAGAGAGAGAGAGAGAGGAGAGAGAGAGAGAGAGAGAGAGAGAGAGAGAGAGAGAGAGAGAGAGAGAGAGAGAGAGAGAGAGAGAGAGAGAGAGAGAGAGAGAGAGGGAGAGAGAGGGAGTGAGAGAGAGAGAGAGAGAGAGAGAGAGAGAGAGAGAGAGAGAGAATGAGACAGAGAGAGAGAGACAGATAGACAGATAGAAAGAGAGAGAGAGAGTAACACTATAAAAAAGAGTGACAAAAAGCAAGAAAAAGAAAGAAAAAAAAATATAAAGGAAAAGAAATAAACGTAAAGAAAAGAAATCCGTAAGTAGAGGAGGAGGAGACAGAGGCAAAGAGGAAGCTGAAAGGGAGTCTTCAGATGTCATTATTCAGCGAGTGAGAGAGAGAGTCAAGAAGAGAAGGAAGGAAGCGGGAAGGAGGAGATGGAAGGAAGAGGGAAAGAAGAACCTGTGGAAAGATATGATAAGGGAGAGAGAAAGAAAGATGAAAATACATGGAGGTGTGTGTGTATATATATACATGTGTGTATATATATATATATATATATATATATATATATATATATATATATATATATATATATATGTATGTATATATATATATATGTATATATATACATATATATATATATATACATATGTATATATATACAGAGAGAGAGAGAGACAGAGAGACAGAGACAGACAGACAGGCAAAGAGAGACAGATTGAAACAAAGACGACAGAAGCAAAGACGAAGAACCAGAAAGATAAAGAGAGAGAGAGAGAGGAAAATAGGGTAAAAAGACACAAAAGCAAAAAGACAGACACATATAGACGAACAAGAAAAGCGAAGCGAAAGAGCAACAAAAATCGGAATAAAAGTATAGAAAGAAAATAGGAGAGCTCTAAGATGAGAAAACGAGGAGATACTGGTGAAAAAAGGAGAAAAATGCTGATATAATCTTTTATTCCCCTCTCAAACCCCCCTCACCTCCCACCCCCACCCCACCCCATCACCCCCTTCACCCCCTCACCCCTTCATGTTTATCCCCTTCCCCTTAAACCCTTCCCCTCTATTATGCCCTTATCTCTAAAGCAGGGGGGAGGGGGGGAGGGGAGAGGGGTACGGGGGATGGAAGATCGGAAAAGGAAGAGGGATGGGGTGGGAGGAGCCTAGGGGGGGGGGATTGGGGAAAGTGGGAGGGATAGAGAAAGGGACGAGGATTGGAGGATAGGGAGGGAGGAGAGTATGGGATAGGATAGAGATGACAGGGTATGAGAGGGAGGTAGGAGAAGGAAGAGAGGGATAGGAGGATAGGAGGGGAATAGAGAAGTAGAGAATTGTAGGAGGATGGATGGTCGGATTTAGGAGGATGGTATAGAAGAATGGTAAGGGATTAGTAGGATAGGGGGATGGTAGGAAAATATGAGTATAGGAGGATGCTAAGGGAATAGAAGGTTAGGGAGATGACAGATAAATAAAAGAATAATAGGAGAAGTGGAGGAGAATGAGAAGTGAGACAAGAGGAAGGGAAGAATATTGATAAAGGGGATAAAAAAGAAGAATATTGATAAAGGGGATAAAAAAAAAATAGGAAGATACTAGGAGGGAATAGCAGGATAGTAGAAAAAGAGGAAGATACGATTCGTGGATAGATGGAGGAGAGAAGCAGGAGGGTGGGGGGGGGGGGGGGGCGGCAAGGAAGAGGCGCCGAAGTAATACGAAATTGAGCCTCTTGAAAAATGGTGAACCACCGATCTCAAATGCCCTTGGATCTCGGTGCGTGTGAATCTTATCGCTGCGGGAAAGGAGGGGGAGGAGGAGGAGGAGGAGGAGGAGGAAAAGGGAAGAGGGGGGAATGGGAGGGGAGGAGGAGGGAAAAGAAAGAAGAAGGAGGAGGAGACTGAAGAAAGGAGGGTAAAGGGAAAATAAGAGGAAGAGGAGGAGGAGGAAGAGGAAGAAGAGGAGGAGAATGAATGATAGAGGGATAGAGGGGGGAGGAGGAGGAGGAGGAGGAGGAAGAGGAAGAAGAGGAGGAGAATGAATGATAGAGGGATAGAGGGGGGAGGAGGAGGCGGAGGAGGAGGAGAATGAAAGAGGGGGAAGAGAGGAGGAAGAAGATTAAATAGGGGTATAAGAAATAGAAGTGAGGGGAGGGGGAGTAAGGAGGGAAGGGGAGTGTGAGGGGGAGTGGGGAGGAGGGAGGAATGGGAGGGGGAGGGGAGTGTGAGGGGGAGTGTGAGGGGGAGTGGGGAGGCGGGAGGAATGGGAGGGGGAGGGGAGGGGAGGGGGAGAGGGGGGAGTGTGAGGGGGAGTGGGAAGGAGGGAGGAATGGGAGGGAGAGTAGAGGGGGAGGAGGAGGGGGGAGGAATGGGAGCTCGCGGGAATCCACTGAAGAAGGGGAAATTCCGTCGAGTGGATTGGGAGCGAGGGGAAGAGTGAGGGGAGTCGTAGGCTCCGTATAGAGGTTGGGGAGAATAAAGGAGATTAGGAACAGAAGCGAGTAGAAATATATAAAAGAAAAAAAAAGAGGAAGAGAGGAGATAAAGAAGAGAAGAAGAAATCTAAGGATGTGGAGGATGAAGAGAAGGTGGGAATTGTAGATAGGGAAGAGGGAAAGAAGAAGAAGAAGAAGAGTAAAGAAAAAAAAAAAACAGAAAATACAACTCACTTTTCTTTTTTCTTATCTGTATTTGTCATCCCTTCTTCTAAGGTTCAAAGGGACAGAATTAGCACAGAGGCGATGAATAACGGTACTCCAAAGGGAAATTGAGCATTTTGACTTACCAGAGGAGTGTGGTTTGGCCCGAGGTACTACAAGCCGAGAAAAAATAGGAAACAATTACGAAAGAAAATGAAAAAACAGAAAAATATACATAGTATATAATAGATTACTCAATAAACACTTTTTTTTTTAATTAATTCCTAGTGTCACCTCTGATTGACAATGTTGTAATCGTTATGAATGTTTTTTTGTTATGTTCGTTATATCATTTTTCGTCATCATTATTAATAAACTTATCATCATTATCACTATGCAATACAGATATCATCATCATTTGTGTTGAATTGGACGCGAGGGAGAATCATGCACGGGAGAATTTGGTTCATGACTGACCGAAATGAAGTTGAATGAAAAGTGGGTTGGCAATGCTGAGGAAAATGATTATTTTTATTATCGTAATTAGTACTATCATCGTTA
>BOPN01002716.1:162360-167360 GCA_017312705.2 Penaeus japonicus | reverse complement strand
TTCCTTCTCTCCTTTTTCCTCTTCTTCTTTCTTCTGCTTTCTCTCGTGTTGTTTCTTCACCTTTTTTTCTCTTCCCTTTCTTCCTATCCTTCGTTCTCTTTCCCTTATACCTTTAGAACGTCTTCGTCTCCTTCTTCTTCTTCTCCTTCTCTTCCTTATTTTCGCTCTCTTTTGTTTTCTTTGCTTCCACCTCATTTTTATTCTATTATTTTCCATCTCTTTTGACTTCTTCGTCTCCCTCTCCTTCATCTTTGTCTCCCTCTTCTCTTTCTCCTTCTGTCCCTTCTCTTCCTTCTCTTTCTCTTTCTCTGCTTCCACCTCATTTTCTTTGATTTTTTTTTCGTTCTATTCTCTTTTTTTTTATCTCTTTTAAACTTCGTCTCCCTCTCTTTCATCTTTGCCTCCTTCTTCTCTTTCTCTTCATGTCCCTTCTCTTCCTTCTCTTTCTTTTTCTCTGCTTTCACCTCATTTTCTTTGATTTTTTTTGTTCTATTCTCTTTTTCATCTCTTTTGAACTTCGTCTCCCTCTTCTCTTCCTCCTTCTGTCCCTTCTCTTCCTCCTCTTTCTCTTTCTCTGCTTCCACCTCTTCTTCCCTTTTATCCTCCCATTATCTGCCATAAATCAACTCCCTTTCAAAATGGCGCCCGAGGGTCGTGTTTCCCCGTGACGTCATTCTTTATCTCAAAGTCAAACATTACTCAAGCATCGATGTTTCTCGAATTTCTCATGGTTAACAGCCTCTGTCATTCTATTCTCTCTCTCTCTCTCTCTCTCTCTGTCTCTGTCTCTCTCTCTCTCTCTCTCTCTCTCTCTCTCTCTCTCTCTCTCTCTCTCTCTCTCTCTCTCTCTCTCTCTCTCTCTCTCTCTCTCTCTCTCTCTCTCTCTCTCTCTCTCTCTCTCTCTCTCTCTCTCTCTCTCTCTCTCTCTCTCTCTCTCTGTATATATATATATATATATATATATATATATATATATATATATATATATATATATATATATATATATATATATATATATATATATATACACCTTTCCACTGTCTATTCATTTATCTCCCTCTCTCTAATATTTTCATTGTCTGATCAGTCTATCGTTCTCTCTCTCTTCATTATACTTTCTCTCTTCCCCTCTCTCCTTCCCATATTTCCTCCCCCTATTCTCTCTCCTCCCCCTCTCCATCCTTCCCTCCCTCCCTCCCTCCCTCCCCCTTTCTCTCTTTCTCTCTTCTTCTCTCCTCTTCTCTGTCCTTGACATGTGAAACGAGTCGTCAGGGGAAATGCTCTTAAACAAGTGGATACAGGAATGGAATAACGTGGGACGGAGAGAGAGAGAGAGAGAGAGAGAGAGAGAGAGAGAGAGAGAGAGAGAGAGAGAGAGAGAGAGAGAGAGAGAGAGAGAGAGAGAGAAAAAGAAAAGAGAAAGGAAGAGAGAGAGAGAGAGAGAGAGAGAGAGAGAGAGAGAGAGAGAGAGAGAGAGAGAGAGAGAGAGAGAGAGAGAGAGAGAGAGAGAGAGAGAGAGAGAGAGAGAGAGAGAGAGAGAGAGAGAGAGAGAGAGAGAAAGAGAAAAAAAGAGAGAGAGAGAGAGAGAGAGAGAGAGAGAGAGAAGATAGAAAGAAAGAAAGACGGAGAGCAGTGTAGCTAACTATAAGACCTCTTTTCTTGACAAAAAAAAAAAAAAAAAAAAAAAAAAAAAAAAAAAAAAAAAAAAAAAAAAAAAAAAAAAAAAAAAGCACCTGAGGCAACTGATAGAAACCTTCCTTTCCCGTGGCTTGAAATGATATGTTCTGTGATGGATCGTGATGGAGTAAAAAAAAAAAAAAAAAGAGGAGGGTGAAGAATGAGAATAAATGAAAAAAAGTAGGTGTGAAGGTTTCAGGAACAAGAGTGATTTATCGGCTTTGATTTTCTATTATTCACGTATACATACACACACACACACAAACAAACACACATACACACACACGCACACACAATTTCAGACATGTTTTTTTTTTTTTTTTTTTTAATCATTCAGGCATTTACATAAAGAGGAAGGATGGGGGGAAGGGGGGTAGGAGATCTGACCTTTACTCTATCATTGCAAAATTAAAAAGAAAATTCTTCAATAAACAAAAAAGAAGGATATAAAATAGAGGATTCGAAAAGGAATAAGGAAAAAAAAAATGTACCGCTAATCTTTTCAGAATTAGATTGACAAAATCAGGTCTTATATTTTGCTATCTGTATTTTTTTTTCTTATATATGCAATTGCAGTGAAGAGGAATAGATGAGGGAATGAAATGCAGATTTACATTTAAAAGACCGAATTACGAGAGTCACACGGATAAATTGTTGTTGTTGTTGTTATTTGTGAGATAAAGGGTTATCTTATCCATGAACGAGTCACTTCCAACTGATATATCATTCCACTTTCTTTATTGAGATTAAATGGCGAATCTCTTTTTTTTCTTTCTTTACTGGATATGTTAGTATAGATATAATAATAATTATGATAATACCACTTCCAGCTAATTAATTACTTCGCGTTATATTGTTATTGGATGTGTTGGCATAATGATGATGATAATACGAACACTATATCATGTATACCTGATTGCTAACAGCAGCCACCCGACCCCCCCCCCCCCCATTCTCACGTCCACCTCCACCCCTCATCAGTCACTATACCGCATTCCTCTCATTCACCACACATTCCTGCTTTCCTTTCCTCACTATATGCAAATTTTCAGAACCTTCTATTACCAACCACGCCCTCCCTCCCTCTCACCAGTGTCTCAAACTCCATCACATCCTCCTTCTCACTAGATATTCAATATCTCACCTCATTAACCACGTCTTCCATCTCTACTCCTTCCCTCCCTCCCAACAAACATTCATCAAAATCTTCCCTCACTAACATACTCTCCTCTACTCCCTCCATCCCACCCCTTCCTCCTCTCTCCCTCCCTCCCTCCCTCCCTCCCTCCCTCCTCATCTACCCCCAACCCCTCCCCTCCTTCCCTCCCTCCTCCTCTACCCCCAACCCTTCCTCCTCCCTCCCTCCCTCCTCATCTACCCCCAACCCTTCCTCCTCCCTCCCTCCCTCCTCCTCTACTCCCAACCCCTCCCCACCCTCCCTCCTCCTCTACTCCCAACCCTTCCTCCTCCCTCCCTCCCTCCCTCCTCATCTACCCCAAACCCTTCCCTTCCCCCCCCACCCCCGCCCACCAAACTCACATCAAAATCTGGCCTCACTAACCACGACCCTCTCCCTCCCTCCTTCCCTCCTGCAGATACGACGACCGGTCCTCCTCGGGCGCCGAGAGTCACTGGGCCGACAAGAAGTACCTCGGTTCGAGAGCGACCCTCGACGTATCCACGACTCCAGCCCTTCTTCGAGTGTCACCTCTCGAGCAGGAGGACCAGGGGTTCTACCTGTGCCGAGCTGACTTCCGCTTCCAGCCCACCAAGACCACGAGGGTCAATCTGACCGTTGTAGGTGAGTGGGGGGGGGGTCGGGGATTGGGGGATTGGGGGAGGGGGGGGATTAGGAGGTGGGTGGGGATTAGGGGCACTGGGGGAGGGGAGGGTATGGGGGGGATTAGGAGGTGGGTGGGGATTAGGGGCACTGGGGGAGGGGAGGGTATGGGGGGGGGATTAGGGAGGTGGGTGGGGGATAGGGGTGACTGGGGAGGGGGAGGGTATGGGGGGGATTAGGAGGTGGCCGGGGATTAGGGGCACTGGGGGAGGGGAGGGTATGGGGGGGATTAGGAGGTGGGTGGGGATTAGGGGCACTGGGGGAGGGGAGGGTATGGGGGGGATTAGGAGGTGGGGGGAATTCATAGGGGATTAGGGGTACTGGGGGAGGGGAGGGTATGGGGGGGATTAGGAGGTGGGGGGATTCATAGGGGATTAGGGGTACTGGGGGAGGGGAGGGTATGGGGGGGGATTAGGAGGTGGGGGGGATTCATAGGGGATTAGGGGTACTGGGGGAGGGGAGGGTATGGGGGGGGATTAGGAGGTGGGGGGGATTCATAGGGGAACAGGGGCACTGGGGGAGGTTGGGGAAGGTTGGTGGAGGCAGGAAGAGGACTTGCAAATGGTATCCAATTCATGGAAACAACTACATATACTTTCACTGTTGTGGGTGATTGGGGGAGATTGAGGGGCAAATGAGGGGGGGGGGGAGTTTGGTGGAGGTTGGGAAAGGTTGGTGGGGACTGGGTGGAGGTATGTAGTGTGTTGAGGAAGATTGGAAGAGATTGGGGATAGAGAGGAGGTTAGAAGGAAGCGGGGGAAGATTAGCAAAGTTAAGTTGGACCAAACTTGGTGGAGAAAGATTGAGGTTGGTGGAGAAAGGTGGAGGTTGGTGGAGAAAGGTGGAGGTAAGGGAGGTTGGTTGAGTTAAATATGGAGAGATAGGGGGAGGGAAGCTATGGTAGTCGAAGATTGGTGGAGATTAAACGAAATGAGATGGAGATTCGTTCGAAGTGGGATGGACATTGATGGAATATGATGAGTGACGGAAACAAGACGAAAACTAATGGAGAATGATGGAGACAGGGTAGAAAATGGGGAACAAGGATTGAGATATAGGGACTCTGCTCTGGGTGGATGTAGATATGATGGATGGAGGATGGAGGTGGGAAAATGTGGAGGTACGATAGAGGTGGAAAAATGTGGAGGTGTGTCACAGGAGACGAAGGGGAGACAGAGCAGGGATTACTCGTTTTAATACTTTAGCTATTATGCAATGACAATCAAATGAAAGGCTTCAAACATAACGGCAAATACCATAAAGATATTCTTTTATCTTCTACATATTAGTTCGTGTCTGAAGAGCTTTGTTTTCATTGTTGATCGTCCTGGACTTAAAAGATTCACCAAGGTTTATGTCCCGATGCGTTCTGAGTAATGAATTAAATTATTGTTTTTATTTATATATATGATTTGCGGAAAGAAAGGACGTGGTAATTCGTGGTGACTGAAATATCCAAATGTACATATAATGATCGTTTGAA
>BOPN01002716.1:149860-157360 GCA_017312705.2 Penaeus japonicus | reverse complement strand
ATCTACCTATCTATCTCTCTATCTATCTATCTATCTCTTTCTCCCTCTCTTTCACACTCTCTCTCTCTCTTTCCCTCCCTCTCTCTTCTTTTATTCCACTTTTATTCCACAGAGAGAAAAATAAATCAAGAAAACAAATAAGGAGACGAAATAGTAAAAGATAAAAAAGAAGATTAGATTAATAATAACGAAAACGAGGATTTTTCAATTGCAGCATCTTTATTCAGGGCTATTCAAAATATTCAGAGCTATTTCTATTTTAAATTAGTTTTGGTTACACGGAAAAGTTTGAATGTTATCTGCTCTCTGATAGAGCACGAACATGCGTTAAAACAAAAACCTTTGCGACGTTCTCAGAAAGAGAGAAAGAGAGAGAGAGAGAGGGGGGGGAGGGTTGAGGATACAGGAGGAGGAAGAGAGAGAGAGAGAGAGAGAGAGAGAGGAGGGAGAGGGAGGGAGAGACAGGAGGAGAAAGAGAGAGAGAGTGAAGAAGTAGGGGGAAAGAGAGAGAAGGGCAACGAGATAGGAAGCGAGAGAGAGAGGTGGACAGACAGACAAAGAAGAGAAAGATAGGAAGGGAGTGAAATCATCAGAAGAGCAGCTCCTAAAACTGAAGCACAATGTAATGAAGGTGAAACAGCGAAAGAAAAAAAGACAGCAAAGGAAGACATAAGATAAGCATTCTGACAAAGTCGACTCATTTGACTTCCTGTCTCGACCATGGATGTCCGAGGCTTCGACTAATTATGCTGTTAACTTTGGCTTGGTCTTAGTGAAGGAGTATGAATATGGATGGCTATGAGAGATGGAGGGAGAGACATGAGAGAGAAAGTGGGGAGGGGACGGGGGGTGGAGGTGGGGGAGACTGACTGATAGCAGAGGAGAGAGAAGGAGGGTGGGGAGAGAGATATAGATCGATAAAGAGAGAAAGAGAGAGACGTGAGAAAGAAATAGATTGAGAGATGGGATTGAGAGAGATAGAGAGGAAGGGGGAGACTAACTGAGCGACTGACTGACAGAAGGGGAAGAAGGAGGAAGAGGAGGGGGAGATAGAGAGACAGACAGACAGAGACAGATAAACAGACAGTGAGAAAGAGAGACAGAAAAGCAAAGAAAACGACGTGGGGAAAGGGTGTTGCATAGAATAGCGTAAAATGGAAGTGCGCGACAGGGTGACAATAGCAATAACGTTACACAAACATAAGGAAAATAAAGGCAGGTGAATCCGCCATTTTACCTTGGAGCAATATCAACATGGGAGCATCCGAATCGTTCCATTCCTGGCTTCGTGTCCCTTGTCGATTTCGCTCTATTGTTATTTTAATTACACTTTCGTGAAAAGTCGATCTGTATAAAGTTAAAGTTCAAACACACAAGCAAGAAAAATAATTTAGAGTAATTTTTCAATCTGACAACTATTTGATAGAAGTTGTATGAAGCCCATGTTATCAAAAACGGATACATTCTTCAGGGAACACATTTAAACACAAGGATTTCTCTCTCTCTCTCTCTCTCTCTCTCTCTCTCTCTCTCTCTCTCTCTCTCTCTCTCTCTCTCTCTCTCTCTCTCTCTCTCTCTCTCTCTCTCTCTCTTGTGAAAAGGAAACACAAAATAAAGTGATGGAAAGGAAAGATAAAGATAAGCAGGATTATACTGACAGTTGATAGAATGTATTTAGTTAGAATGTAACTTGCATTTTCTTTCTCCTATATAGAAGATTTTATAGATTATCCTAAAAAGTATCGACAAGTACATATCCTCTGACATTCAACCTCTCTCTCTCTCTCTCTCTCTCTCTCTCTCTCTCTCTCTCTCTCTCTCTCTCTCTCTCTCTCTCTCGCTCTCTCGTCCTCTCTCTCTATCTATCTATCTATCTCACACACATAGTACGTGCGCTCCCTTATGAGTGATCAGAAAGAAACTGATGTAAAATTTGACTGATAAAAGGAATAAAAAAAAAAGGGCTAAGAGACTCGGAAAGAAAGAGAGAGACAAAAAGAAAAAAATGAATAAAGACAATTTAAGAGAGAGAAAAAAAACACTCAAGGTAGGAAGGTGATAAAATGAAGCTATTAATAGGGAGAGGAAATGCAAACAAGTCAAGGGAAGAGAAGGGACGAAACAGCTGTCAAAAACATAAACAAAGAGACCAAAGCATATTGATAATTTCCCGTCACAGTTCGCCCCAAAAACGTGGCCACAATAAACGTTATTTTAACCTGTAACGTCCCTGTGTGTGTCAGAACGTACATATGAGCATTGTACAAAACCGTGGTAACTTGTCACTACAAATGGAAATGGTACTGAGACTATAACATTTGGCTATAGAAAACTTTCCACTTTGGTTCGTGTTTTTTTTTTTTTTTTTTTTTTTTTTTTTTTTTTTTTATTTCCTGATTTTTTTGTCTTTCCTTTACCTTTTTTTTTTTTTTTTTTTCTCTCTCTCTGTTTCTCTTTCTCTATCTCTTTTTTCTCTCACTCTCACTCTCTCTCTATCTTTCTCTTTCTCTCTCCCTTTCTTTCTCTCTCTATTTCTTTCTCTCTCTCACTTTCTCCCCTCATTTTTTTTTCTTTCTCTCTCTCTATCTATCTATCTATCTATCTGTCCCTCTCCCACATACACCTTCTTTCCCCCTTTGTTTTTGGTTGTAAGTGAAAAATAAATAAAAAAGAGAAAAAAAAACAAGAAAAAAGAAAAGAAAACGCTTCCAAACACTCAGAAAAAAAAAACAAAAAAACATTTCTGTCGCAGTTACCGTAAAACACAGACAGCCGACAGCCACAGAGAGAGATGGTATAAACAACTAACGCTTCAACTCCATGTTCGCTGACACCGTCTGTTTCACCTAAGTGTTTATTGGCAGGTTTCACAATCTCCGGGATTTTACTGTAAGAGGCGTGAAAGATGGAATGACAGAAAATGGGTCTTTGGGCTGTGAGAGATGAAAACAGGAAGAGGGAAAGAAAATGAGATCATTCGTGGATATAGAAAACGGTGTGCGTTCAGGTACACTTTGTTTTGCTTTTAGTGAGTTTATATCTACATGTATACGAATGTGTGTGTGTTTGTGTGTGTGTGTGTGTGTGTGTGTGTGTGAAAGCTGGAGTTTGAAGAGAGTGGAGAAGAGGAGCGTTTTTTTTTTTTTTTTTTTTTTTTTTTCAATGAACAGTATTCATAGAGGTTCCTATCTTATGAATACATTTACATCACATAAAGGAAAATTAGAGTGTGTTTATCGTCGTGGATTTTCTGAAACGGAAAAAAAGAGCTTCATGTCATTTTAAATTTACATTCAGAGATGTATTTGGTGATTTATTCTTGAAGTGAAGTTTTCATTTAAAGGGAGAATAAGAAAAATGAGTCATCGAAAAATTACATCATAGGATTCATATCTGAAATGAAAAATTGAGAAAAAGGATAAAATTGGTTTAGAGAGGGTAAGAGAGGGAGGAAGTGGACGAAAAGGGGAAAGATAGAGAAAAACGGACAAAGTGGGGAGAAGGTAGTGGGGAAGAACTGGGAAATAGAAAAAAAGAAAAAAAATTCGTTCACCAAAATCAAATAAAATTACCTCCTCCTTTTCCCACACACAAACAGCAAGTAAGAAAGAGAGAGAGACATAGAGAAAGAAAGAGAGGGAGGGAGAGAAAGAGAGATAAAGAAAGAAAGAGAGTGAGAGAGAAAGAATGAGAGAGAGAGAGAGATAGAGATAGAAAAAGAAAGAGAGGGAGAGAGAAAGAGAGATAAAGAAAGAAAGAGAGGGAGAGAGAAAGAATGAAGGAGAGAGAGAGAGAGAGAGAGACAAAGAAAGAGAGGGAGAGAGAGAGAGAGATAGAAAAAGAAAGAGAGGTAGAGAGAAAGAATGAGAGAGAGGAAGGAAGAGAGTGAAAGAGAAAATAAAGAAAAGGCAGAAGTACAGAGAAGCATCCCTTCCGGTCTCACTCGCATGTAAAAAAAAAAAAAAAAAAAAAAAAAAAAAAAAAAAAAAAAAAAAAAATGCATAGTAGTCAGCTGATTTCTCTTAGACGAAGTATGTGTCTTCCTCTCCTCTTGTGGTATCAAGGCATTATCTTTCTTCCCTTTCTGGTCTTCTCTTCGTGGGATTTCTTTGCTGTTTGTGCGTGCGTGCGTGTGTGTGTGTGTGTGGTTTTGTTTGTGTGTTGGTGTGTGGTTTTGGGTGTGTTTAGTTGTGTGTGTGTGTGTGTTTGTCTCTGTGTGTGTGTGTGTTTGTATGCTTATATGTGGTTTTGGGTTTGTTTAGTTGTGTGTGTGTGTGTGTGTGTTTGTCTATGTGTGTGTGTGTGTGTGTGTGTTTGTGTGTGTGTATGTGTGTGTGTGTGTGTTTGTCTGTGTGTGTGTGTGTGTGTGTGTATGCTTATATGTGTAGCTGTGTTTGTGCGTGTGGTGTTTTTTTTTTTTTTTATGGATACGACATTATCGCCGTCGTTGTTGCTTTAGTAACGCGAATGTTTTTGTTATAGGTACAAGATTTGTGTTGCTGCTAAGTTTTTTTATTGACTTTGTTGTCCTTGTTGTGGGAAAGAGAACATATATATATATATATATATATATATATATGTGTGTGTGTGTGTGTGTGTGTGTGTGTGTGTGTGTGTGTGTGTGTGTGTGTGTAAAGAGAGAGAGCCCGGCAGAAAGACAAAAATAGAGTTATATTTTTCAATCACTCTCTCTCTCTCTCTCTGTTTTTTTATATCTCTCTCTCTCTGTCTGCCCCCCCCTCCCCCTCTCCCTCTATCTCTCTCTCTGTTTATCTCTCTCTCTCTCTATCTCTCTCTCTCTCTCTTTATCTCTCTCTCTCTCTTTCTCTCTCTCTCTCTCTCTCTCTCTCTCTCTCTCTCTCTCTCTCTCTCTCTCTCTCTCTCTCTCTCTCTCTCTCTCTCTCTCTCTCTCTCTCTCTCTCTCTCTCTCTCTCTCTCTCTCTTTCATTCAATCGAGAAGTCTTGCAGATGAATGCTCAGTCAAGAGCATCTTCCAAATCGAATTTCTCTCGGAAACAGAAAAGTCTTTTGCCTCTAGGATATTGGCAACACTGATTCCCGATGGCTGACGTGGGAATCGACGTTGGGCTGATATCGTGTGCTGATGACCTCTGACCTATCTGTCTGTCTGTCTCTCTGTTTGCGCACACACACACACATAGATAAACGATAGATAGATCGATAGATAGACACACACATATATATATATATACATATATATATATATATATATATATATATATATATATATATATTCATATATATATATATATATATATATATATATATATATAAAGATATCAGTCAATTATGAGAAGTAAGCATGAAGTGAGAATGATCGGTTGCATTAATGATATTGCATTAAATCATCGACGGAAAGGTAATGCGTTTCAATTAACCTGTTGTTGATAATCGTCCCTCAATGTAAAGGTCCCCAAGCAATGCCATAGAGAAGATGAGAGGGATAGAAGAGGGAAGAGAAGGAAAAAAAACAGGTAAACACACAGAGAATAACAAACAAACAATTTTTAAAAAATGGAAAACGGAAAAGTAAGAAACGAAATAAACAAACAAACACACAACCCATACGACCCTCAAAACAACACACTTTTCCGAAACAAAAGTGAATCTCAAGCAAATTGCAAACATGAAAAACACAGACTGCAGTTGTTGCAATACAACATATATCATACAACCGGAGGAAGGACCATTATGGTAATGAGCTCACAGGATACCTAAGGGAATCTATTTGTCTTTAGTGTAGTAAAATTGCTAGATTTAGTTAAATTGTGTCTATTATATTGGTATGTTTCCCATGTTATTTATGTATCACATGTTTTCTTTAAACATGTGATACGTATGTTGTTTTTTAATATTCTTCCTTGTGTGTCCTTTTTCATGCAATAATACGTTTCACACGCTGTTTATGTATCAATATGTATCCATGCTATTCATGTATTAATATGTTTCCCGTGCTGTCTATGTATCAATATGTATTCCATGTTATTTATGTATTAATATGTTCCCCATGCTGTTTATGCATGAGTGTTTCCAGTATTGTTTAAGTATAAAAGATATTCTCATATTGTTTATGTATCAATAAATCTCCCATGCTGTTTGTTTATCAATATGTTCCCTATTTGATGAGAATTCATGATTGCAATGCTGAACCTTGATGTTGCATGGTTGTATCTCAGCTTGTATTGGTGTGCCACGCGCGTGTGAAATAGGGTTACCAGTATTATTACTATCACCATTATTTTGATTATCATTGTTGTTATTATTATTGTTGTTGATGAAGTTGTTTTTGTTAATATTATAATTGATGTTTTGTTGTTGTTCTTCATCTCTTTCTTCTGATTCTGTTGGTAATTAAGATGATTACTATGCTGTTCCTTATAACAATATTAAAAATAGTAATGGTATTTATAGGGATAATGATGATGATGATTATAATGGTAGTAGTATTAGTAGTATTAGAAGAAGTATTAGCAGTAATAGTAATAATGACACTGATGATGATGATAACAGTATGATGATTATGATAATGATGATAACAATAACAAAAATAATGGTAACAATAAAAAAATAATGGTATCAATAAAAAAAATATATACAGGATGATAATAGTACTAGTAGTAATAGGAAGGGTATTAGTAATGATAATGATATTGATGATGATAATAACAATACTGATGATACTGACATCATTAGCATCATCATGATCACTATCACTATGCATGTATGTATGTGTGTATTTTTTTTGTGTATTTATGTTTGAATGTATGTATTTCTGTACGTATGTATATCTGTACGTATGTTTATATTTATGGAAGTATGCATTTATGCATGTGTGTATGTGTGCATGTATATTTATACGTGTGTGTGTGAATGCGAATGTGTGTGTGTGTTTGAGTGAGTGAGAGAGAGAGAGAGAGAGAAAGAGAGTGTGTGTGTGTGTGTGTGTGTGCATGTGTGTGTGTGTGTGTGCGTGTGTGTGTGTGTGTGTGTGTGCATGTGCGTGTGTGTGTGTTTGCGCGCGTGTGTGTGTGTGTGTGTGTGTGTGCCTCTAGGATATTGGCAACACTGATTCCCGATGGAATCAGTATGTGTGTGTGTGTGTGTCAGAGCGTATGTCTGCCTACTCAAGAAAAGGAAAAAAAATCAAACGGAAACTCCAGTCGTAGTTTGGTTTCTTCCCGAAAGCAAAAGAGGAACCGTGTGGCGGGCAATCGCCTCAAAGGGATTGTGCAGGTGGCGCTCTTCCCTTCCCCCCTCCCCTCCCCCTCCCTTCCTACTCCCTTCGTCCTCTTACCTTCTCCACACTTATCTCTCTCTTTCTCTCCTTCTCTCTCTTACTATCTTTCTCTCTCTTTCTCTCTCTCTCTATCTATCTATCTATCTATCTATCTATCTATCTATCTATCTATCTATCTATCTATATATACATACATATATATATATATATATATATATATATATATATATATATATATATAT
>BOPN01002716.1:142360-144860 GCA_017312705.2 Penaeus japonicus | reverse complement strand
TTACTGCTTCTACCTTCTCCTCATTTTCTTTTCGTTCTTCTTATTCTTGTTTTTTCTTTTATTTTTTTTCTCATTCTTTTTGTTGTTCTACTTCTTCTTCATTTCATTTTTCTTCTTCTGTTTCTTTATGCCTTCTTCATCTCATTCTTCTTCATCGTTTCCTTACTCTCCTCCTCTTTCTTCTTCTTTTTCCTCTTCTCATTCTTCTTATCATTATTTTCTTCTCGTAGTTCTTCCTTCTCTTCTAGATTTTCTCTCCCTACTCTACCTCCTACTTTATCTCCTCCTCCTCCTTCTCCTCCATCCCATTCTTCCTCAGTCTCCTCCTCCACCGTCATCTCCACCTCCACCATCTCCATCTCGACCTCCACCTCCACCTCCACCTCCACCTCCATCTCCACTTCCACCTCCACCTCCATCTCTTCCACCTCCACCTCCACCTCCACCTCCACCTCCACCTCCACCTCAACCTCCACCAAATCCACCTCAACCTCCACCACATCCACCTCCATCTCCATCTCTTCCTCCTCCACCTCCTCCTTTTCCCTCTCCTTTCATCCTTATCCCCTCACCCCCCCACCACCACCCCCCACCCCCAAATATCCCTCTCCCCACAAATAAGGGGATGTGCATAAAGACCCCCTCCCCCCTCCCCTCCCCCTCCCTCTCAAGCAGAAGTAGGATAACCTCACGTAACTTAGCATAATTACCTGCTCGGCGGCACTAAACTTTGATTATGGGGGGGAGGAGGAGGGGGGGAGGGGGAGATGGGGAGGGAGGAGGGAACTGGTGGGAGGATGGTAAGGGAGAGGGGGATGGAAAGGGAGAGGGGAGGGGAGAGGAAGGAGGGGGGGAGATGGGGTGTGGAGAAAGGAGGAGGAAGTGATTGGGGGGGAAGGGGTAGGGGAGAATGGAATGGAAGGGAGAGGGAACAGAGATGGGGGAGGGGGAGGGGGAATGGGAGGAGTAAATGGTTGGGGGATAGTAGGGGAAAGTGGGATGGGTGGGGAAAGGGGAGGAGGGAGAGAGGGTGGGTGGGGAACGGGGAGGAGGCGGGAGACGGTGGGTGGGGAACGGGGAAGAGGGGGGAGAGGATGGGTGGGGAAGGGGGAGGAGGGTGGAATGGGGAAGATAGGTTTGAATAGAAAGTAAGTGGGAGTATGGGGAGGGGGGGGGGGGAGGAGAGATAGCGCTCGCAAAGGTGAGGGAGAAAAGAAGGTTGTGGAGACACTAGGAAGGAAGAGAGAAGGAAGACAGACGAACAGACAGAGAGAAAGAGAGGGCAAGAGAGAGAGGGGAATAGATAGAGGGAGAGGGAAAGAAGAGAGACAGGTGGGGAGAGAGAGAGAGAGAAAGAGAGAGAGAGAGAGAGAAGGGTCAGAAAGGGAAATATTTCCATTAGCAAATCATCCTCGCATCTAACGACGGTGGCAAATCTCGAGTTGGGGTAGGGTGCTGGAGGGGTCTGGGGTGGGGATGGGGGGTGGAGGGAGTGTTTTTTTATATCGTTAACTATGTCCTCTCTCTCTCTCTCTCCTCTCCCTCTCTCTTTCTCTCTCTCTCTCTTTCTCTCTTTGTGAGGGTTGTCTTAGTCAGTCGTAACTAACAACACAGCACAAATAGGTAGTGATGCCAGACACAGGGTTTGACCATTACAGGTTTATTCCATAACGCAGATAGTCTGACGTTATGGTGCACGAAAGATATATTCACTACAGCACAATGATCACAGTAATAAAGACTATAACAACACGTATGAGCAGGCGGAGAAATCAGGCGTCAGCGGTAGCGTAGTCGATTCCCGGTCTATCGGTATGATATTAACATCCTGCTTATATGGACGGGGTTTGTATCCGACGTCCCCATGGTAGACATGCGGAAAGGTCGTCTGGAATGTAAGGGCCGTGGCAATCGAGTAATCAAGCTCGTTTTGAGGGTGTAGGTCTGTGGAATAGCAAGCATTAGCTAATTAGCTGTCAATCAAAGCTGACCCGACCTGACCCGGCGATTGTCTCGCACTATTCATATAATATCTATATCTGTTTTACTTGTGTATTTAATATCTTATATAGCATTCTATATAATTCTCACACTCTTCCTCTCTCTCTCTCTCTCTCTCTCTCTCTCTCTCTCTCTCTCTCTCTCTCTCTCTCTCTCTCTCTCTCTCTCTCTCTCTGTCTGTCTCTCTCTCTCTCTCTCTCTCTCTCTCTCTCTCTCTCTCTCTCTCTCTCTCTCTCTCTAAGGATATACAAAAAAAAAAAAAAGGATATGTTACCTCAGTTACGATAGTAAACAAACACATGCATTTATGTCTACAACTATTGCTCTTGTAATAAGCATTCGTTCCGGCTGCATTCGCTCTTTTATTTTCCTCTCTGTCCTGAAAACATTATTGGGCTTCCTAAAATGCAATAATGTATTTGATTAACAACATAAATAGCAGATGCGGACCTGTTTTCGATCCCCTGTTATAGCCAACGCTAAGTCCACATTGAAATAG
>BOPN01002716.1:124860-127360 GCA_017312705.2 Penaeus japonicus | reverse complement strand
TAGGGATGAAGGGGGCGAGGGAAACGGATAGGGAGGAACGGGACATAGGAAAGCGAAGATAAAAGTCGGAAAGAGATATAAGGAGGGTGGGTGAAAGGATGATCATGCTGAGGAGGTAGGGGGAGAAGGAGAGAAGGGGAAAGGGGTAAGTAGGAGGAGAGAAGGGGAAGAGCAAGAGGGAAAAGAGGGGGGTGGGAGGAGAGAAGAAGGGAGAAGAGTAAGAAAACGGGGAGTCAGGGAGGTAGGAGTAAGTGGTTGAGGGAGGTGGTGTTGGTGGCCGAATGAGGAGAGCAAAGAGAATGAGGAACTGGGGAAAGGGAATGAGGAAGGGGGTGGGAGGAAAAGAGTACAGAAGAGAAAGGGCTAAGAGTAAAGGGAGTAAAGAAGCTGGTGAGGGGAGTAGAGGCAAAGGAAGTGAAGGGAGAGAACAGGGAGTGAAGGGAGGGAGGGAAGATAAGGAGTAGGATAAAGAGGAGGGGAAAAGGAATGAGGAAGAAGGAGGGGAGGGAGACAACACACTGAAAAGGAGAGGCAAGGAGTGAGGAGTAGGGCGCATCTTAAGGGTGAAAAAAGGGGACAAAAAAGATAGACTGAAGCAGGGAGGGAGGGAACCAGTGAGGGAAGAAGGAAATCAGGAGGGGGCTAAAGAGTGAGGAAACGAGAGAGGGAGTCAATCAGTTAATCAGTGAGGGAGAGAGGGAGGAAGTTAGGTCGAGGTGAAAAGAGTAAGTGAGTGAGTGAGTGAGGAAGGAGAGGGAACGAATCAGAAGTAGGAACAAAGAACGAGTGAGGGAGGAGAGGGAGGGAGGGAGGGAGGGAGGGAGGGAAGGTGTGTGATTAGGCAGGATGGTAAAAAAGCGGTAGGAGAGTAGGGGTATGGGGGGGGGAGCCATAGGTACTGTCCATAACCTTAGTTGGGCTTTAATGACTGCCGGGAAATTGATGCTGATCCCAGAAACGGGTCTATTCGAGAGCAAAAGAAAGGAAGGGGAGAAGGTGGAGAGGAAGGGACCGGATTGGGAAGGGAAGTAGAGGAAGATGAAAAAAAATAAGAGGAGGGGAGTGGAAAGGGAATATAGGAAGTGAGTAGAAATGGAAGAGGGGAGACGAAATGGCAGAGGAGGGAATGGAAATAGAAGTGAGTGGAAATGAAAGACAGGAAGTGACACGGAATGGAAGACATGAGAGGAACATTGTTAGGAGGTGAGGAAAAATCCTATAGATATAGATAAATGATGAAAAAGATGATGATGAAATATGATGATCTTCATCATGGTGATGATGACGATTATAGTGATAATAAATATAATAACTAAAATATCACAAAGATATGGATAATAACAATAGAACTGATAATCACCATTTTAAAAAATAACTAATTTGGGCTTTGAAAAAAACAAAAACAGGTAATTTAAAAAAAGACAAATAAATAAACAACGCAAGAAAAATACGAATGCGAAATAGAAGCAAAATGCAAGGAAATAAACTAAAAGAAGTGGAATACCAGAAGTCGTGTTATTCTTTTCTCGGGGATAAACCAAGGAGTAAAGGGAGAGGGAAAAATAAAATGGAATGAGAATGTAGCTGCAGGAAAGGGGAAGGTGAGAGGGAGAGAGAAAGAAAGAGAGAGAGAGAAAGAGAGAGAGAGAGAGCAAGAGAGAGAGAGAGAGAGAGAGAGAGAGAGAGAGGAGAAAGGAAGAAGAGAGAGGGGAGGGCAGGAAAGTGAGAATGAAGGAGGGAGGAAGAAAAGGAGAAGAGGAGAAAGGAAGTGTGTGTATACTTAAGCACATATACATAATTCAGTATAAAGATACATCAACAAAAATCAAGAAAATGAGAAATAGAAAAATAAAAAAGGAAAGAAAAATCATATCATAAAAAGAAAAAAAAAAAGAAAAGAAAAAAACATTTAGGGCTTGAAATTCCAAGAAAATAATGAGTTTCAACGCAGACTGTAATTGCAACCACTCAAGCAATCATTTGCAAGATGAATGGTCCAAAAATGGGTAATCTTTTCCCAATCTCAAAATACCCCCAAAACGACGCATGACTTCATGATTATACCCTCCGTCAGACCAATCGTCTTATGATAAATCAAAGCAAATGACCTTTTTATTAAGAGAAAGGGGCTCCCATTTGGAAAGGGGGACTGGCATATTCCGGTTGATTGAGCATTGTTATCATTATTTATCATTATTAGTATCATCATTTTCATTATTATCGTTAGCATTATTATCATTATTACTATTATTATAGTTATAATTATTATTGTTATCACTGATATCAATTCTCATTATCATTGATATTAATCATTATTTTTATTGTTGCTGATATTATTATTATCAATATTATCATTATCATCATCATTATCACTATCATCAATACCATCGCTATCATTATTATTGGTTTCATTACTGGTATTGTTAGTACTATGATAATTATTTAGTGTAATATTTTTGTCAACAACATCTGTGTGTGTGTTTATATATTCATATATATA
>BOPN01002716.1:110000-114111 GCA_017312705.2 Penaeus japonicus | reverse complement strand
CGGTCTTTGTACTGCTGTGTTGCCTCGCTGAAGGCCTTCCCCCCCCCTCCTTTGCTCTCGACGTCCTTCCCTCCTTTGCCTCTCGAGGTCCTTCCCTCCTTTGCCTCTCGAGGTCCTTCCCTCCTTTGCTCTCGAGGTCCTTCCCTCCTTTGCCTCTCGAGGTCCTTCCCTCCTTTGCTCTCGAGGTCCTTCCCTCCTTTGCCTCTCGAGGTCCTTCCCTCCTTTGCCTCTCGAGGTCCTTCCCTCCTTTGCCTCTCCAGGTTCTTCCCTCTCACCTCCTTTGCCTCTGGATGTCCTTCTCTCTCCCTCCTTTGCCTCTCGAGGTCCTTCCCTCTCCCTCCTTCGCCTCTCGAGGTTCTTCCCTCTTCCTCCTTCGCCTCTCGAGGTCTTTCCCTTTCTCTCTTTGCCCCTCGAGCCCCCGCCTCTTTACCTCACGAAGCTTTCTCCTCTCCCTCCTCTGCCTCTCCAACCCCTCCCCCCCCTCCCCCTCTCCCTCCTTGTATCTGTCTGCTCTTTCTCGTGATCTTCGGCTTTCCTTTATCTCGCTCGCCGCCTCTTTCGCGTTCCTCCCCTTTGTGTTGCCTGTTTGTTTGTTTTTGTTGTGTAACTTTTTGTTTGCCGATCTTTTTTCTCTTCTCGCTCGCCAACCTATCTAGTTTCCAGAAAGAAACAAATGGTAATAATAACTAAACGAAAATACAAAAAATAAAAAACTCTTTTTAGATTACTTCACTCTCTGTGTCGCTCCCCCCGGCCATTCATGGAGGCAAAGGAAGGACCTCTTGAATCTAATGACTGTTGCGTCACCGAGGAGGAGGAGGAGGAAGGGATGGAGGAGGGGGAGGAGGGGGAGGAGGAGGAAGGGAAGGAGGAGGAAGGGGAGGAGGAGGAAGGGAAGGAGGAGGGGGAGGAGAAGGAGGAGGAAGGGGAGGAGGAGGAAGGGAAGGGGAAGGATGAGGAGGAGGGAGGAGGAGGGAGAAGGGGGAAAGAAGAGGGGAAGTAGAAGGAGGAGGAAGAGGAGGGGGAGAATTGCAAGAGGGACGAAAAGAAGAGTAGGAAGAGTTGAATAAGAAAGACGAGGGGATGTAGAATGAGGAGGATGAAGGGAAGAGCTGTAAGAGCAAACAAAAGGAAGAGGAAAAAGGAGGAGGAGAAGAGAGTTGTAGACAGGGTTGAGGGAGACGAGGAGAACAGAATGAGAAGAGAGGCAGACAGGAGGGGAAAGGTGGATGAGGATGGGCAACGGAAACATAATGATATTTACGGAGATGATATAACAAGAAATGGAAGAGAAAGAGGACGTAGAAGAAGCTGCTGAAGAAAGGAAAGAGAAAGGAGAAAAACGAGACGAGACAGAGAAGAACAAGAGAACAAAGGAGAAGAAGAGGAAGAAACGAAGAACGGGATGGAAGAAATGAAGGAGGTTAAGAATGATAGGGATAACGGGAAGAAAGGAGAGAAGAAAATCAATGGAAGAAGAAAGAGAAGAATCGACAACGCGGAGGAGGAGGAAGAGGAAGAGGAGTAGGAGGAGGAGGAAGAGAAGGAGAAGGAGGCATGAGAGCAGCTAAGAAACGAGGCCGAATTATTACATTAAAAAGATATTTCAAAGCTAAACTTTCCTTCTCATCTCATTCGCTTTGAGAAAATTTGCAACTTGACTCTAAGAGGCAAATAATCTTTAGGAGAAAAGGAGGGAGATGGAGTGTGCGCCATTTTGTCGTTTTTTGAAATTCATTATTCTTTCTCTTCTGAATTAATGATGAGTATTTACATATATGAACTTTTGCTAGTGAAGTTTTCATATATATAAAAGTAGAGATACTGATAGATAAACAGATAGATAGATAGAGGGACCAGTAGACAGGAAGAGGACGGTGGAGAAGAATAGACAAAAAGGATACGTGTGTGTGGAAGAGAGAGAGAGAGAAAGAGAGAAAGAGAGAGAGAGAGAGAGAGAGAGAGAGAGAGAGAGAGAGAGAGAGAGAGAGAGAGAGAGAGAGAGAGCGGGGTAAGAAAGACAAACAGAACAAACTATTTTGTCTTGACACTTCATGCATTTCTAAATAGGAAGCAAATTGTCCGTATAATTTGCCATCCCGTTAAAGCTGGCCGTCAGTTCAGGGTAAAACACACAATGCAACCTCGGTCGATGAGGGGAACGTGATCCTGAATTAATGTGTTCATTGGTACATTAGGCGTAGGTGGACGAACCTTTTTCAACACATATTTTATTCGTCTTTTTGTCCACTTTATGTGCCTTTTTTGCCGTCTCAAAGAAAGAAAGAAAGAACGAAAAAAAATACAAGCAAACAGAATCGGAAACACATGCACTCATGGGTATGAAATACCGTACTTGTGTCTTTGTTCCGTCCATTGTGAAGGTGATACAGAGTGTTCTTGTTGGTTTATGTAATGTAACAGGTTTGTTCCAAAGGCTTGGCAGTTGGTTTTGTTACGCGCGTATGTTCTTGGAGTTAAATTTGTGTCAGAAATCAGGCTATGGACAAGATTAGCGGTTCTAAATTAATTCTATATTCAATAGAAACATTAGCTGGATTATCTGGAATGCTCAGGAGACTTCAGGTTTTACGTTTTAGAAAACAATTCGTAATCAATCTTTCAAATGGCAAACATGAAATAGAAGAAAAGGATGGAGCTCCAATCCAACGTAAGGGCAGAGTGGCTAAACTGATTACCATGTCCGAGGTCACTATAGGGCACCTGTGAGCGCTTTGAATTATAATTGTTTGTCTCCATATAGTATTGATTTACCTGTTTGAATGTTAGTTTTACAACTAGCAAAAGTTGAGAAATTGCAAGATTACAGGATAACGTCGTATGTCAGTAATTAGTATATATCATCTTAACCATGGAATTCTTATCTAACATATTCTTTTAAAAGAGACAGAATCTGCCTGTGACAATCTCTTTCAAAGGTAGAGAGAATGGAACACTCCTTTACTACGGGCGGAATTCATGAATGGTTTATGAGGTATTGCGTAGACTCGCATATAACTATTTCGTAATATGTTGTGCAAGTGAAATATGCCCCAAAGTCATTGCCTAAAGTCTAATAATGGAATGAGAATTGATGTGTGCAGTACACCTGTTTAAATGTTTATATCAGATGGTAATACTCTGCCATAGCACCAGCCTAATGAGTATGGGTTTTAATTAGTGTTTCTGAATGGGCCTATTTATCTTTTTTAAATGGATAAATTGATCTCATTTGCTAGTTACCATTAATACTTAAAATGCTGATGGTTTAAATCGCCGAATCGAGAATCAATTTAACTCATCGACAAACAGCAAAATTAGATACCTCCATCGCGTCAAAACCCATATGGGTGGATTTGAGAAGGTCGCCCTCTGTCTGCCTTCATTCGTAGGAGTGATGCTTCGTTACAAAATCATGCGTATGTGTGTGGACGATTGTGGAGAGTGTGCATGCGTGTGTGTGTGCGTGCGTGTGTGTGTGTGTGTGTGTGTGTGCGTGTGTGTGTGTGTGTGTGTGTGTGTGTGTGAGTGTGTGTGTGTGTGTGTGTGTGTGTGTGTGTGTGTGTGTGTGTGTGTGTGTGTCAACGCGAGAGGGTGTGTGTTTGTGTGTGTGTCAATATTTGAATTAATTTGAACTGCGAGTGCTTTAGTGTGTATAGATATAAAAGGACCGAAGCAGATGGACGAACACAGGGGCAGTCCTGAGATGATCCCCACCGCCCATCCCGCCCGAGAGGAGCAACCCACACCGGATTTCGTGGCCTGTTAATGGACGGATGCTGGCTACGTAGGGGAGGGGGAGTGAGGGTGGAAGGGAGGGAGGTGGTGGGAAGGGAGGCAGGAAGACAAGGGGAGGGGTGTAGGGGAGCAAGAGGGGGGAGGTGCAGCAAGATGGAGAGCTGCTGGTGGGGTGGAAGGGGTGGAGGGGGGGGGGTCATGGGGTTGGGCCTAGGAGCAGGAGGGATGAGAAGAACCAGGGAGGGGGGAGGTTGATGCAAGGAGGGAACAACGGACCAGTGAAGGGGTGGGGGGGGGGGGATACCTGTTTGGGTAATGATGTCTTGAGCCAGAATCTGCTGGCGTGAAGGAGGCGAAAGGACGCTTGAAGGAT
>BOPN01002716.1:82500-87500 GCA_017312705.2 Penaeus japonicus | reverse complement strand
ATTAAACTACGCATGTTTCGCTCTCGACTAAACGATGCTTGAAGTATGAAGTGCCTTTCGGGGTTCGCAGCGAATGGAGTGGTTTGGTTTTATAAGCGATCACTTCGCCGTCCATTCACGCGAGGTCGTTAGGGGTCGAGGAGGCGGAGGAGAGGCAGAAGGGGAAGAGAAACGCAAGAGAGGACGGAAGAAAAACACTTAATTAAATCAATTATGACGAGGCTAATGAAAGAGAGGTAGGAACGAAGGAAAAGACCTGATTAAATCAATTATAACAAGGCCAAGGAGCGGACTGGAAGCTTTCCTACCCAAGCGATTAAGGTTGAAGTAATGATATGTGGTTTGGCCACAATGAAAAATTATTTTTATTATGAATTAAACAGTAGCAAAAATAACATAAAAATAATCGTAACAGTGACAATAGAAAATTGTAAAATATCAGCACCCACAGCACTAACAGCGACAAGAAAATAAAAATAACAGCAGCAAGATGATAAATATTTGAATCAAAGAAAAAAATAGCAACAACAATGATAATAATTGCTACATTACCATACCGCGAAAATGATAACCATATCAATGATACCAATGCTAATAATAATCCAATGGTAACAATAGTATTAGAAAACTGACCATAATAACAAAAATATCAATGATAGTAATGCAGATAAGACAAGGATGATCCTGATGATACCGATAATGAAAGGATAACAGAAATGATATCTAGAGGAAGAAGAAAAAGGTGAAGAAAACAAGGACGAAGGGGGAACAGAACGAACTTAAAGGAAGGAAAACAGTCCGGGGCAAATCTTCTGAGCAACGTACTTAAAAAGATTAAGTAAGTCAATATCGGAAACTCACGTCCTTTTTACATCTCCCCCCCTCCTGTTCTCTCCCTTAACCGAGTTCTTTGCTAGACAAACGATCTCTTCCCATGAATATCCTAGTGTATGTGCATGAGTATCAAAAACTTCTGTCTCATGATCAAGGGCCTGAAATTCTCCATCACGTCCTGCACTATTGGGATATTCGTGAAAAGAAAAGGGATGTTTGACTACTGAGATTTGACCTTGGACGTAAGCGTGTTATCGTATATGTACATAGGAGGTGCTAAGTGGCCATTTGTATGTGATTTATTGTGGCTATGTATGCTGATGTGTGTGTCTCATGAGTTTGCGTGCAGTAAGCTACACACCATTCAGTATAAGCAAAAGATAATGATATATAAAAGAGAGTTTCTAAAGGGGCCTTATAAATATCAAATGCAATTCTATTTACAGAGAGCTATTCACAAAATCTTTCCTCTAGACTTTATTGTCCGCTTTGACTGCAAAATGCTCGACAATACCCAATCATGAGGAAGGTGCCGGTTCCAATATTTTTCCCTCGGGAAGCTATCACCAAACACAGTGAGCCGGGGCCATTACAATGTTAAGTCACGATGCCTTTCCGGCGAAGTTCCTATTGCAAGTCTATGTGCGAATCGACCTTCAGGGAGTTCCAAAAGTCGATTACCAAAAGGAAATAGATTCATGAGAGATTGATAGTCACCATATTCATAGGAATCTTATCGAGCCTCGTGAAGGAATATGTATTACTGGTTATGTATGCATTTATTCATCATATATACACATGCATGTGTACGCACCCTCACCGCCATCCGTCCATCTATGCTTTTCTCTCCCCCCCTTATCTCATGATAGTGATGGTAGTTATGATAATAAATATGAGGATAATAATGCTGATGATATATATGATAATGATTCTGCGAGTTGTCAGAGCATTTGCAGAGTAACGATGGTGATAATGACAGTTATAATGATAAAGATTGCGGCATTTACAATGATGATGATGATGAAAATTACTATTGTTATGAAAATCGTAATCGTCATTATACTAGTAAGGATGATGATATTGATGATAAAAATGATAGAGACAATAACAATGAAAATTATTATGATTTTGATACTGGTAAGAAAGTCAGGGAAAAAATCCGGATGATAACAATAACGATAAGAGAAGGGAAGGAAATAAAACCGAAATAAAAAGGAAAATGAACCAATGCATCAAAACTTTTTTCTTTTCCTATTATGCTGATTAAATCCCAAATGCAAAAATGTGAAAAAAGAAAAAAGAGGGTTAAAGAAAGGAGACAAAGAAGACGAGAGAATACGAACTAAAGTGGAAAGAAGGGAGATACAGAATTACCATACAATATGATACGGTTGAGACGCCCTAACATATTCCAATCACATTTGCATAAAGACAAAAAGAGCCAGTTTTGTCATAGCGGCATCCGAGCGCCCAATTCCGTGTAGAGGTCATCTTTATTTGGCATGAATGACTATGACAAGTGTGATATAAATCTGGAATGGAGATGCCAATGCTTGAATTTGTAAAGATTGTTACAAGTCGAGGGGATAAAAGACAATGTAATGAAATGTGGGGTTTGGCCCGTAGATTTATCACCACTGATCATTGAAATATCTTACGATATCGCTCTGATACAACCATGTATATGGATGTTGCTCACTTTTACGCATGTTTTAACTAAGTATATAATCCTCAAATATAAATCCTCATAATCGTTATTGCTAACACCTCTATTACTATCTTTTATCGGTTTTGTAAAGGAGGCCACTGTCATATATTAATCATCCATCATATTTCATATCATCTACAAATATACTGTGATTAAGCAGGGATATGATTCATAACGCTGATTAATAATCCTATGCATCACATAAACAAAAAAATCTACGAACTCTCCACAAAATTACTTCTACGTCATGATTATGATTTATGTTTCCATAACTATTACCATATCTTTTGACAATTCACCGTCAAGTTAAGAGACATGTAAATAAGCAGCCTGTACTAGCGTGTGTAAATGATATGTAAAAACTCATATTTGGAAGAATCATTGAGTTTGTGTGAATTAGAGAGTGGAGGCATGAAAATTAGCAGGTCTAAAACAGAGTACTTCTCAACTGATATGGGTGACCAATTGGCCTCAATGCAACTGAATGGATTTAGGTTGAAAAGAACAAATACTTTTAAATACCTTGGGTATATGGTAGATGAAAGTACAGGGATGGAAAGGGAAGTTACTCATAGAATTCAGTGTGGATGGAACAACTGGCGGAAGGTGTCAGGGGTCATTTGCGATAAAAGAGTGCCAGTTAAACTTAAAGGAAAGGTACACAAAACCGTAGTTAGACCAGCCTTAACCTACAGCCTGGAAGCAGCACCTCTTAAACATAAAAAAGAAAGAAAGTTAGATGTGGCAGAGATGAAAATGCTTAGGTGGATGTCAGGAGTTACCAGGAAAGATAGGATCAGAAATGAATATATCAGAGGGACAGCCAGAGTAGGGAAAGTCTCAAAGAAAATCCAAGAGTCTAGGTTGAGGTGGTTTAGTCATGTAAAGAGAAGGGAGGGTGAAGAACATGTTGGGAGAGAGGTTATGAAAATGGAAGTAGAAGGGAATAGAAGAAAGGGTATACCCAAAACCAGATCAAAAGATTGTATAAAAAGGGACTTGAAGGAAAAGAACATAGATGATATAGCAATAGTATACAATAGGAGTACTTGGAGAAAGCTCATCAAAAACGGCGACCCCAAATAGGGATAAGCTGAGAAGAAGAAGAAGATTGAGTTTGTGTGAATAGTTATTTGGCCGAACGCCAGATGGTAGGTAGTGAGAGTATATAAGCCCGTGATGCAACGATATTTGCCGACAGTTATCATTACTCAATAGCCAGATAGGCTGTCGTAATATCATTCCCCCTTACCTTCAAACTTTGCCATGATCCTCTTAGTCAATTTATGATGACGATAAAATAGGAATTAAGCTTAGAAAGCAATGATGATGCTTACAAATGACATGTTATTAGTGAGAGTGATGCCGACGCTAACGACGATAACGTTGTCAACGTCGCTGAGTGTTCAGAAGACAGGGGGTCGCATGCCAGAAGGTCAAAAGGTCATGCGAAAGATTATGGAAATATAATGAGAATCAGAAAAAAAATGCGCAGAAATCAGGTGAAAGATTCAAGTGATAAAATGATAATATAAATATCTGAATCTTTTAGTGATCAGATAATAAGGCAATGCAATGGAATGGTGGTTATACTATCTTTGATATAAGAATGATATATCATTTGTAATCGTCCTCATTATCCTGAAGAGAATGAAAGAAAACTTTCTGATATCTTCGAAAAAAAAAGAAAAAAAATTAATCGCTTGTATGTTAAAGGCAGGGATTTGAGATATTTCATGTCACATAAATCTGGTTTCCCACGCATATCAGTCATAGATGTATATATATATATATATATATATATATATATATATATATATATATATATATCTATATATATATATATATATATCTACATATATATATATATATATATATATATATATATATATATATATATATATATATATATATATATATGTATATATATATATATATATATATATAAATATATATATATATATATATATATATATATATATATATATATATATATATATATATATATATATATATATATATATATATATATATATATATATATTATTATCCAAACGCGCTCATTGAATTACATATAACGAAACCCATATATACATAAACAAATGAAGTAATCTCGCCGGACTTGCCATGTCAATTGAAACTGCATGGTGTGAGTAGTGCTAATCTAATGTTCCACGGATATATTTACTCATTCGGTTAAATGGATTGTTTACTCTGGTAGCTACCTGTTTTATACCAATAAAGGCCATGTCAGTGATAATGAAGATAATTGTGAGGATAATAAAGAGTATAAAAGTAACGATGGTTATACTGATAAAACGGCTATTGTCATTGATATCATTATCAACGGGTGATATATATTGATACAAACGACGAAAGATTTGAGACGGAAAATAACACCGCCTTCACTGTGCAGCATCTAAAAAAAATCTTTGAAAAAGGATGATACCTTATAAGG
>BOPN01002716.1:62500-65000 GCA_017312705.2 Penaeus japonicus | reverse complement strand
TTATCACAGAGGCTAAGAGCGAACAAACGAGCTTTTTGTTGGCCCTAATGAGCGGGAATGTCATAGGCCTAAATCCCCTCGATCAGCTGCGCCATTGCCTCCTTGTTTTCTCGTCTTTATTTCCCAATTCCTTTGATCGCCCTACCCTCATGATATCTGTGTTCCTTTGTCTCATACGACTTTATCGTTATTGCCTTATGCTTCTTTCTTTCATTCTTCTCTCCTGTACTTAGTTATCCTTTTCCTTTTTTCTCCTTTTTCCCTATCTTTCCTTCTCCCTTTTCATATCCCTTTCTCTCGTTTCCTCTGTTTCTTAATTCACTTTTTTCTTCTCTCATTCCTTTAGGTTATTATTTCATGTCTTGGCTCTTCCGCCTCCTTCCTCTGCAATATCTCGTTCTCCTCATATTTATTGGTTATTACACCATCCACCTCTTTCTATCAATTTCCTGTCGCTCCCCTTCTCGGGAATAACGTCTCTTTCTTTGCTTTGCTAATCCTCTTAACAATGTCCACGCTATCTTGCTCTTTCCTGCGACGTATCCTTTCCCTTTCTCTATGTCTTAGTGTCTCCCTTTTGGCCCTTCTATTTTCTTGGTTTATATCTGTCTCTCTCCCCTTAGCTCTATGCTCACCCCTCTTCTCTTTCACTGTCTCCCTCTTCCTCTCCCAATTCCCATTCTCTTTGTTTATCTGCTTATAGCTCTCCCTCTCCTTCGCCCTATCGATCCAATTATCTTTCTCTTTCTCCCTCCCTCACTCTCTCCTTCCTCTCCCTTCTCATCTCTCTTTCTCCCAACTCCCTCCTCCTTCAACCAAACATTCTCCTCTTCGATCTCCCACTCCCCTCTTCTCCCTTCTCCCTCGTCCCCCATCTACCCCCTAACCCCAATCCATACCCCCCCCTCCTACCCCCCCTGGACCCACATAAAATCACATTAGCAAGTGATGGCAGTTGTTCGAGGAATCACAAGCTCTCGTTCCCGGGATCGGAGCCTTGGGAGGCAGTGGCGTCTCCGCTGATCTCTCACTCACCGTTTCCTTGTTTTATTATTGTTATTATTATTATCCTTATTATTATTATTATTATTATTATTATTATTATTATTATTATTATTATTATTATTACTTTACTTTACTATTGGGAGGATAAGGGGATGAGGAGAATGGTCGGGGAGGAGATAAGGGTGTAGATACGAAAAGAGAGGAGATGGCTGAAGGAAGGTGGAGTAAGGCGGAGGGGAGACGGAATAGTGAATGAAGGAAACATGAGGAGGTAATATGTTATATTCAGACGATGGGAGAATAATGAAAAGGAGGAAAGAGAGAAAAAATGAGGAGAGAAGATGGATCTCCCAGATTTGTGGACATAAAAAGGGGGATGATGGAATGCATGGAAAACAGATGGCAACGCGACAAGAAGAGCGTAGACACGACGGAAGAAGGAAGATGGAAGAGGGAGATGAGAGTGAAAAAGAGGGATGCCAGGAAGAAATAGAAATATGGAAATAAAATGGGTATCAAGAAGTAGAACAAAACCAAACCAAACCAAAAATAGAGCAACCGATATGATCAAAAGTACAATAAACATGGAGCACATATTGAAAAGAGGAGATAGATGACAAAAGAGAAGAATAATAAGAGAAAATAAATAAATGAAGAAAGTAGGAGGAAGGTTTTAAAATATTCTAATTAGTCTATCGGATTATTGGGTATCTTGGCAAGTCGGTCGTTGAGGCAGACAAACGTGACAAGGAATGAGACAGAAAGGAAATGAAAGAGAAGCAGAAGACGAAAGAAAATGAGGAATGAGAGAAGGGAAAAAAAGGAGAAAGCGATGGAGGGAGGGATGATAAAGATGAGGGAAGGTAAGGGACGGTAGAGACAGGAGCTAATAACTGTAAAGAAATCAAGATGATTTGCAAGAACGGTACGATACTGACTATGGCGATGGCGGCAATGATGATATTGATGACAGTGAGTATCATACTGATAGTGATGAGGATAATGATATCAAAATGACAGTAGCGAGGTTCACGATATCAATAATCATAGTGGAAATAACATTTAGAAAACCATTTCACATCACATCACTATCAAGAAGAAAACAATGATTGTGATGGTATTTTTATTAAGATTTATGACCTTTAGAAAAATAGAAAGAAAGAGAAAAAAAAGTGTGTGTGTGTGTGAGAGAGAGAGAGAGAGAGAGAGAGAGAGAGAGAGAGAGAGAGAGAGAGAGAGAGAGAGAGAGAGAGAGAGACAAAGACAATGAAAGCCAAGTCGAGCACGCCGAGATAAGGCGCTCTGTGCCGTTCCCGGCCCTGCCTGCCTCGCGTCTCCCTGGTGAACGTGAGGGGAAAGTTGTCCCATAAACAAAACGCCACCGACATAAGCTGCCTTGATGGTAATGACCCAGCAAGTCGACATCGACAGCTCTCTCTCTCCGGCTCAAGAGGTCGCGGAGGAGAGACGACAAGCGGAAATGAGAGGGAACAGA
>BOPN01002716.1:15000-17500 GCA_017312705.2 Penaeus japonicus | reverse complement strand
CTCACCTGTAAAGAAATGGGAGAGCATAAGAATAAAAAACATAAGAATGAAAGATAAGGAAAACAACACACTCACACCCACATATATGTGTTTGTGTGTGTGTGTGTGCATGTGTATACATATCTCACTAATTTGTTTATCTGTTTCCATATCCAAATATCCCTTTGATTAAGTATTAGTTTCATGGTTATTCATAATCCTGTACCAATTTTGATAATGTGATTTCTTTTCCAGTTTTAGGTAAAAGTTAGAAAAATTGAATAAAAATGAAAATCAGATAAGTTACGACAATGATGAAATCAAAGAAAAAATAATTCAAATAAATACTAACGCAAATTCATGAATAAATAAATAAATAGAAAAAGTCTCTCATCGTTTCTCGTTGTGTTCCACTGCCTTCCCCGACTATTGTTCTCGCTGTCTCTCGGGCGCCCCTCGCAAGTGCCCCCGCCAATCGCCTTCTGGCAACGCTCTCTTTGAGATGCCACACTGCGTCGAAAGGGCGTCCTAAGACGTGATTCCCAAAGCACGACCAAAGCAACAATGTACAGAAGCACACTAATGATTGAAGATATTCTTGACAGCTGTTATTGCTAACAAGATCGAAATAACGATAGTGATAATCAGCGATGCTTATAAAAAAAAGAGGGGGGATATCAAGAACCAGATGATTAGTGATGTTGAGCCGAAAAAAATAATTCCATAAAGAATGTGTTTGTCGCGAGCGTGTAGCCAGGGAGGAAGAGCGCTGATTAACAGAGCAATGAACAGCAGGACGCGAGCTGTGGAGGTGCACTTGGACTACCTCCAAGACGCCGAGCAAACGCGCGCGGACACACACACACGCACGCACCCACGCACACACACAAACACACACACACACACACACACACACACACACACACACACACACACACACACACTCACACACATACACACACACACACACAAACACACACACACATACACACACACACACACACACACAAACACACACACAAACACACACACACACAAACGCGCATGTAGCACAGCCTCACGTTACATGCAGCATTTACCCCGTCTGTAAAAACTTTATTTCGTGTAAGGGGGTAATTTGCATATGAAGTTGATTCATATCCTCGTCATTTGGACTGGGCTTTGATGACCAGAAGACTCTTGCTTATACTCTATTATTCTTTTACCTTTCGTTACCATTGTCAATTATATTCATCATCATTAATCATTAATCTGCTTGTGTCTTTCCCTCCCTTCCCGTCACTCAGTCGCAAGCAAGAGGACTCGCGGCCCAATTCCTGCTTTGGCGTCACTTCATCACACGAGGTAGTCTTCGTCACCTCTTCTTTGGCGATTTTCCTCCTTCATTTATTCATTTGTGGATTTGTTCACTGGCCCTTTTGTCTTTTCCCGACTTCTCATCCCGTTATCTCCAAATACATTGCATTGTTGGTGACTGCCATTCTTTTTCCTTGTCATCCTTTATCCAATTATTTGTGTATATAGGTGCTTCCTTCTTCAATTTTTATTTATTTTACGGATCCTATCGCTCGGTCATAATTTTCCCCTCCTCTCCTATTCTGCCATTTTTATTTCTTCATCATCATTCTCTTTTGTCGCGCTTTCTTCATCATCCCATGTTTGGTTTCTGTTCCAACATGAATAAAGGTCCTCGCTGTGTTCTAGACCATCAGGCTCTCAAGGTCGCCCCCTGAGGGACTCTCAGCCCGACAAAGAGCCCTTAGTTTATCAAGAAGTCTTTAATATTACTAAAGTCCCTCGGCCTCTGACACTTCTTAGGGTCCCTGTTAGTTAGAGAACTCCTTTCTCCAGGGTCTCAGGGTGCTCCTTGCGCATCTGAATATCCCACAGCTTCCTAAAGGTTCCTAAAGTGTTCCAAGGATCCTTCAAGCACCCAAAAAAATTCCAGCCTCTCCGGAGACGACCACAGATACAATCCTGTTCGACCTTTGGTCAAGAAGAGGGAAAGAAAGGGGAATGGAACAAACGGAAAAGGAGAAAGAGGGGAGGATGAGAAGAAAGAAAATGAGCAGGAAGGAGAACATTAATGGGGAAGCGCATGGAAGGTCTCCGCTGCTTGACGACCTTTTGATTGCAACTTTAATCTGTGTTCAGGTCGACGGAGCTGGGAGCGGCGCGCCTTCGCAGCGACCTTTTGGACGCTCTTCAAGACCCGTACTCGAGGCCCCTGGGGGAGAGGGAATGGTTCCTCTTTCGTCTCTCTCTCTCTTTTTCTCAAACTTGTGATATCCTAACCCCTCCTCCTCTGTTTCCGTCCCTAACCCCCCTTTCCCTCATCTCTTTTTCTTCATCTAAGGAAAACGAATTCTCAAGTCCTTTTTAATGCCCTGTTTTTATGTGAAGGAAATCTTATCTTGTAAAGTTATCTGGCAGATAGCTGATGCTTCCCCCTTTTCGTGAAGGGTTAACGGCCGCTGTTCGATAACAGGCGTTTTATGCAAGGTGGAGTCCCCCGGTCTAC
>BOPN01002716.1:0-2500 GCA_017312705.2 Penaeus japonicus | reverse complement strand
AAATAAATGAATAGATAAAACATCAAAGATATATAAAAAAAAGTTCTGAATCGCTTTTCTGAATGAACTTTAGCAGTTTTGTCCGAAGCTGGTGAGCTTCTTGGCACAGCAAGCACACATCAGTCTCTCATAAGGTCCAGTCCAACGTGTTGTTCTTACTTGGCTTAGCTTTTCCTGACACACCCAATCGATGGTGACGAGCCACTGGGAACAACAAAGTGGATGAAAACAAGAAGAGAAACAGGGCGATGCACTAACCATATCAAAGAAATTAATATCCCTTTGAGGATGATAAATTTAATGTGTCACTTGTTACTATCCATGTATGATAAAGTTTATTATCTAAAAATAACATAACTATGACAGGAATAAGAATAGCAATCGCATTTAAAGATTGGGACAAAGATTGTATGAATAATGTTATTGACGTCAATGGAGAAAATAAAGATATTAGTAGATAATAAGGAAACGTATGATAACACACTAACAATAATGATAACGGAAATGATAACAGCAATTACGTGATAGCGAAAATTAAATTTCATATCATCAGTGTTATTCCTATTACCATTATTGTCCATATTTTACTTAACATCATTAGTATCAATGCTATTCTCATTATCATAATCTTATTATCATCATCGTTACCATTACCAATATCTTTATCATTATTATTACTATCATTATCATTATTATCATCTTTACTATTATCATCATCATTATCTTCATCCTTATTTTTACAAACACTATTATCATCATAATTATTATCATTTTTACATCATTGTTATTACATAACTATTATTATCATCAATATTACTATCATTATTATCATTATCATTATTATTATTATTATCATTAGTATCATCATCATCATTATTATTATTATCATCTTTAATATTATTATTATTATCATTATCATTATTATCATAATCGTTATCATTATTATTATCGTAATTGTTGTTGTTGTTACAACTGTCGTTATCATTATTAATATCATCACTGATACCATTATCATTATTGATAAATGTTATCATCATTTTCCTTGTATCATACAATTTTTGTGATTATTAATATTACTGTTATTGATTTCATCTTTGATATTATCACTGGTATCATTGTCATCATTAATATTAGTAGTGCAGTAGTAGTAGTAGTAAAAGGAAAAAGATAATGATATAAATATTGAAAAAGGACATCATAATGATAATGATGATAATTATCTTCAATGATTTCATTATCATTGTTGTTATTTTATCATTATTATAACTATCATCATCATTTTCACTGTAATTTTTATTATCATCATTATTATTTTTATCTTCGTTCATTTCCAGTTCTGATTTTTTAAAAGATTATTATTACCATTTTTTACCATCATTGTAATCATTCTTATTATTGTTTTTATCACTATTCTTATTATTATTATTACTATCATTCATATTATTGTCATCATTATTATCATTGTCAGTATCATCATGATTATTATTATTATCAACATTACTATAATTGTTATTATTATAATTATTATTATTACATTTATAATCATTATCATGCTATTATCATCATCACTGATTATCATTATCATCATAATTATCATTTCTATCATCATCATCCTTATTACCATTGTTATCATCGTTATTGTATTTAATTATTCATTATCATTATTGTTATTATTATCATAAGCATTATAGCATTATTATCATCATTACTATTATCCTCTTTATTATTATTACTACTATTGTTATTATCATCATTATCATTCTATCATTATTACTACTATTGTTGTTATCATTACCATTATCATTATTACTCTCATTATTGGTATTGTTGTTGATTTACTATTGTCGTCAGTATTATCATTTTCATCATCAACATTATCGTTGTTATTATCATTATTTTTTTATCCTCATTATTACTTATATTATCATCATGATTATTTTCATTGTCATTATTACAATTGCTGTTATTATTACTATTATTATCATTATTATTGTTATCATTACTATTATTATGATTCATGTTGTTTTTTATTATCACTATCATTAACATCATCATTATCAAGATTATTAGTAGTATATCCTAATTGTTGTTATTATTACCACTTTCGCAATTTTCCCTACTTTTATTATCATTATTATCATTTTTTTCGCTATCAGAATTAACATTACCTATAACTGCTATCATTATCATAATTTCTTCTATCATTACCGATAGAAGGCATTATCATCATGGTGATTCTTATTAGTTTTTATCATCAATCTTATATTTTGCATTATTGTGATTGTTTGTCATTGCTCTGTTGTTGTTGTTTTTTATAATTTTCAAACTTACTATCATAACTGGTTTAATTATTACTGCTAATACTTTATTTTCATATTTCTTAATAATTTTCTTAATATCATTATTCACATTTTCGTTACAAATATATATATACGAACACTCACACACACACACACACACACACACACACACACACACACACACACACACACACACAAAC
>BOPN01002715.1:149876-152376 GCA_017312705.2 Penaeus japonicus | reverse complement strand
TATTTGGTTGGGTTAATCATCGCGTCTGGGCCAGACGGTCCGGGAGGCGACGCTCGGGGCCTTGCGTCGCTGGAACGGGTTTGTTGATTTGTTTGTGTGGGAGTGTGTTTTTCTTTTTTATTGTTGTTGTTATTGCTTTTTGTCAGTTTGACCTTTTTGTTTGTATCATTTTTTCCAAAGGTTTTCTTCTTCTTCTCCTTCTTCTCCTTCTGTATCATTATTTCTTCTGCTTTTAGTTCTATTTTTTTCCAAAAGTTTTCTTTTTCTTCTCCTTCTTCTGCTTCTCTATTATTATCATTATCTCTTTCTTCTTCTTCCTTATCCTCTTTTTTTCTTCAGTTTTCAGTTCTTTAACCATTGCGCTATCATTATCTTCCTTTTTGGTAATACCGCTCCAAGCACTGTTATTATTAACCCCGTATTAATCATTATCATATATTTATCCTTCTCCCTCTTATCATTATCACTATTCCATTGATTTTATTATAAGTATCATTATATCTCTTTATCTTAATTGTAAATAGTTCCTGTATCACATTTATCATTATCATTTCTTCCAGTATCATGTTTGTCATCATTATTTCTATTATCAGTCTTGATAATAATTATCATCTGCATCACTGATATAATTATTATGGTCATTAAAATCAGCTTTATTTTCTCTGCATTTTGCTTCTTCCCTCTTCATCCCCCCTCCTACTCCACTTCCTACCCCCTACCTTCTCTCTTTCTCCCGTTTTCCTTTCCCTTTGCCCTTTCTCCTCTCCTTCGGCTGCCCCCTCCTTCTTTTCTCTCCCACTTCACCCCTTTCTCCCCTATCTCTTCCTCCCCTTCTCCCACCCCATTCATTTCTCTCCCTTCATCCTTCTCGCTCTTCATCTCTACCACTTCTACTTATCCCTTTCGCCAAGTCCTTCTCCTCCCTCACCCCCTAGTTCCCCCTCCTCCCCCCCTACTTCCCCCTCCTCCCCCCTACTTCCCCCTCCTCCCTCCTACTAGCCCCTCCACCCCTTTACTTCCCCCTCCTCCCTCCTACTAGCCCCTCCTCCCCCCTACTTCCCCCTCCTCCCTCCTACTTCCCCCTCCTCCCTCCTACTTTCCCCTCCTCCCCCCTACTTCCCCCTCCCCCCCTACTTTCCCCTCCCCTCCCTCATATTCTCTCTCTCTACCATTCTTTCCCTCCTCCTCCTCCTCCTCCTCCTCCTCCTCCCCCCACTGCTCTCATTCCTCCCTCTCCCTCCCCCTCCCCTTCCCCCTCCCCCTACCTCTTCACAGGTAGAGGCCGATTCAGAAACGAGTCCAAAGAGAGCGGCACACGGTCGGTAAGCCGCTTCCCCACCCCCCACCCCCCTCCCCTCCTCCACTTCCACCCCGTTCCCCTGCCCGCCATCTCCCACCCAGCTCCCCCCTCCCCATCTTCCCCCACACACCTCTCTCTATCCCTGCTCCTTCCACCCGTTCACCCCCCACCCCCCCGTCTGCTCACCTCCTGTCCCCTTCCCTCTTCCCCCGCCCGCTCACCTCCCTCCCTCCCTCCTCTTCCTCCTCTATTCCAATTTATGAGCACAAAAACGAATTCCTTTTGAGCGAAAACTTGTGGATACAATTCCGGAAGGGGGGGGGGTAAGGAGGCCAAATGAAGGGGGAAGGGGGAACGGGTAGGGAAAGGGGGAAGGAGCAGGGGAAGGAAGAAGAGGAAAGGGGCAGGGGAAGGGGGGAGGGGAAGGGGCAGGGAAGGGGGAAGGGGCAGAGGAAGGGACAGGGGCAGGGGAAGGGGAAAGGGCCAGGGAAAGGATGCAGGGGCAGAGAATGGAGTTAGGAGGCCAGGTGAAGGGGGAAGTGGTAGGGGAAGGGGGAAGGAGCATGGAAAGAGGGAAGGGGAAGGGGTCGAGGAAGGGGGAAGGAACAGGGGCAGAGGAAGCGGCAGGGGAAGGGGAAGGGGAAGGGGAAGGGGAAGGGGAAGGGGAAGGGGAAGGGGCAGGGGAAGGATGCAGGGGCAGAGAAAGGGGTTAGGAGGCCAGGTGAAGGGGGAAGGGGAAGGGGAAGCTGCAGGGGAAGGGGAATGGAGGCCAGGTGAAGGGGAAGCGGCGGGGCAAGGGGGTGGGAGGTCAGGTGAAGGGGGAAGAGGCATGGGAAGAAATTAGGAGGAAGAGAGATAAGGGAGCGAACTGGAAAAGAGGGGGAGCGAAGGGGGAAGGTGATGGAGGTGAGATGAAGAGATAGGTGGGGGGGGGGGGTAAGGGAGGGAGCAAGGAAGTGAAGGGGGAGAGGTGAGGGGACGAGGAAAGGAAGCGGGTGCGGGCGGTGAGGGAGCAAGCTGGAGAGGATGGGGGAGGAAAGGGGGAAGGAGGAGAGGGTGGTGAAAGGGGGAGGGAGGAAGAGTGGGGAGGGAGGAGGAGAGGGAAGGGAGACTCGATGGCGCCGCTGTGGCTGCGTGAATCATGAGCTTCTTGCCAAGAAAGTATAAGAAATTAAGTCAAATAAAAAATCTAATGGAATT
>BOPN01002715.1:92500-100000 GCA_017312705.2 Penaeus japonicus | reverse complement strand
GCTGTCGTGGTGGCGGCGGCGGTGCTGGCACAGGCTGGGAGGTCTTGGTGGGCTTCGGCCTGGTGCTGCCGGCATCACATGTTCACCAGGTTCTGATGCTGCTGGTTGAAGGCCTCCATCTGTTTGTTGATCTCCCGCCGGATGTGTTCAGGTAGGCAGTGCATGCTGGCAAACATGTTCTGGAACGCGGCCACCTCCTTCGTCAGCTGTTCGCATCGTTTGTGAAGGCGATCGTTGTCCACGATGAGTTTCTGTTGAGAAGGGAAAGAAAAAGAGCGATTCATAAGCTTTCATTCACTAAAAAGAGATATTTCACTATTGTTATAGTCACTAGCTGCTGTTTGGTATTTCAAGCACCCCCTCTTCGCTTCCCCCCGCCTCATGTCACTACATCACATGATGACACCTGTGGGAGCCTCTCACTCACACACTACCTGGCCCCTCTCTCTTCACTCTCGCCATTCCCTCGCCCTCGCTCACCAAAACACGGAGTTTTATTACCCATCTAGTTCGCCTCCCTGCAATGCAATGAACTTCTCCCACAATATACAGATTTTAACATCCTTCAGATTTAACCCAAAAAAGAAGAGGCCTTTTACCATCGCCAAGTCATTTGGACTCAAACAACAACCGAATCCTTTCATCTAGCTGGCACGAGTTATCCCCCCCGCAGACATCTGGCATCTTTCAGGTTCTTTCGCCCCGCCCCCACAACCACGACACACGCACGCACATACATGTTCACGCACGTACACACACACACACATACACAAACTGAATCACGCACACCTACCCCCCCCCCCCACCCCTCCCTCGATCTCGGTGCCTTCCAGCAAACTTAGTCATGACGAACTCCCGAACTTTGTAAAGTCGCTGCTTTACCCGTTTTTATTCTGAATGTCCGTCCAACTCTTGGATTATACTCTACACGTGTCCGTCTATTTCTCCTTCAGTTTATGAATGTCGTCACTCACTCACTCACTGCCTCGACACCTGGCATGCACAACCAAGCGAACGAATGCCTCAAACTTCGACTTGTGCATTCTCCTACTTCTGACACACCCGACCTGCCTCATCAAACCTCTCGGCAAACATGTGACAATCATGAGGGGGCGAAGAGGAAAACTTCCCCCAGAGAGAGAATGAGAAAATGGGTAGAGACAACGAAATCGGATCCCTTTCTTACCTTGACTCGCTCCTCTGTCTCCCGGCTTCTGGCTTTCGCCTTTTCGCGGCTCTTCCTGACAGCGATGTTGTTCCTCTCTCGCCTGCGCTTGTACTCTTCGCTGCCCTTGTCAAGGGACTTCTTGCAGCCTCCGATCAGCTTACCGCCCGTCGGGGACATCATCGGGGACTTGCACAGGTTGTCTGAACCGGGAATGGTGGTGGGGGTCATGGAATAGGGGGGACAGGTACTGTAGCCCCCACCCCCGTAGCCGCCGTCGCCGCCAAGGCCTACGCGAGCGCAGGCACTGTACTCCTGGGGTGCCACCTCATGGCTCCCTTCGCTGGGCTCCTCCTTGATGACGGTGCCCCGGTCGTGGGAGCGCTCGGGGTAGGGGCGCTCGAACTGCGATGCCCCGTGCACCGGCTGGGGCAAGTAGGCCAGGGGATTGTACATGTTGGAGACGCCTAGGCCTCGAGGTCCAACGTTGTTCTTGTCGACCGAGAGGCCCTGGATTTCTTGGATGAGGCCCTCGCTAAACTGAGAGTCGTCAATGAGACCCTGCAAGTCGAGGGAGACTTCCGGCGCGCTAAGCTCGGCAAGGTAGTCTTCACCAGAGTACAGTACGGCACCGGCCTTCACCTTGACTGCACTTGCACCACCCTTCTTGTAGTCGGCACTGTCATAGAGATGTGGAGACTCCATATTGGTCTGTGGGCATGGCGAGACGCCCGCTCCGTAACGACTATCGTCCAGCGCGCCGAGTGTCTCACCCCACTCACACGAATACTCGGGATAGGCCGCCGTCGTGATCAGACTCTCACTACCACAAGTTAAGTTCAGTTCGACTTCCGTTGAACTGTAGATCCTGGAAAGTCCTTGGTAGATCCGCTTTAACCTTATCGGGTTCGCTGCTCTAGTGAGACTGAAGTTGGCCCGTCGGTGTGCGGGAATATATACGTGTGGCCGAGTGTTGCCAGAGGTCGCTAGAACACCAGACAACAGATGAGCGTTATGTGTATCTCATCCACGTCCTGCCATTTTTTTGTTTATTTGATACTCAAAAGTTTTCATATCAGGTAATAATTAAATTGTCGTCTAATGAATCCCATTCGAATGAAAGATTGCATCATCTTCGTCGCTTGCCGAATTTTAGTAACCAATATAATCACTTTTATTTTTTTTCTTCGTAGATCTTAGTAACACACATATATAAATTCCATCAAAGAATACTGGACAACAAAAATAATAGTCATAAAACGAAATAAAGAAACCGAAATGGAGTACGCGCCGTCGAACCCAGAATTCGTTAATGACGTCACGAGAAACGTCACAGGCCCATTCAACCGCGGGAGGAACTCCAGTAAGAAGATCCTCGCTGGGGATTTTGCAGATCCTACTTGGAATCGAGAATCCTGCACACCATTAACCCGACGGCTTTTGCGATGATCTCTCATTTTTGCGTGCGCGTGTGTAGGATTGCTCTCTTCATGTCGGGTCATGTGCATGCGAGCAGGACTTGAGTTCCCATTACGGATACAAACGTCACTTCCTATTAGATTTCCGACAGGATTAAAGACACGGGCATCCCCAATAATTCATATCATTACGTTTTGTAACTTTGTTATGTTGCTTTAGTTATCTTACTTGTCACAAGGAAGCAGAGAAAGATCAAAGAGAGAAAAGCAAAGAAGAAGAGGTTGACGTGAGAAGGAGAGAGAGAGAGAGAGAGAGAGAGAGAGAGAGAGAGAGAGAGAGAGAGAGAGAGAGAGAGAGAGAGAGAGAGAGAGAGAGAGAGAGAGAGAGAGAGAGAGGGGGAGAGAGGGAGAGAGAAGAGCAGGCAGAGAGCGGGGTAAGGGAGAGACGGCGAGTCGCTGGTGTACGTTCGTTCGTCAGTATTATTTAACCTATGAATGTTTTCATCACAGATGGCCCTGATTGATTAACATAATGATACAACGGTCGACATCAAGAGGAAAAAGTATGTTATACTTCCATTGATGCATCCCGTAATGCTGTGTTATGGTTTACACGCCGTGGAAATTCCCAATTCCTTCTGCCGCGCCTACTGCCTTTATAACCCCTAGAAAAGTCAACCATGAACCAAGGTGGTGATTTCTTAGTCTCTATCTTTACAATTCGTAAGGCATTCTGGATAACCAGCGACGTATCTGCGAATTAAAAGGCGAATAAGCGGAAAGTATGGGAGAAGTTGTTTCTATCGCGACTGAACATGTAGCTATTGCGTCATCGTTTATGCGAGAGAGAGTTGGCTTGGACGCCATCTATTGAGAGAATTTCAAACTAAAGCCCGCGCGCCTCATATATTTCGCTGTTAGATGTATTGAGTCTGTGGTTTAGTTATATTCATGGATTTCTTTATTTTTACATTCATTTGAAACCGCGAAATTATAATATATATAATTATATGGAAGGCTCATAAGGAACACACCAGAAGACGTTTTCATAATCTGAAATCAGCAGAGAAAGGTAATGATCATTGCAATTTGATCAAAATATATTTCCACGAGGTTGTTATAACTGGTTTCTTGTTATTATTCATAAATAAGGTGCAGGTTGTCACACCATGACAGACGAATCAGCTACGCCTTTTTTTTCATACAGTATGATCAGTGAAATTATGAATACTCCTAAGAAGACACATCCAAGCACTTCAGCCAAGATGATCTTATTATCTGATTAATAAAATGAGAAGATAAGCATCATGGTAGACATACATTTTTGATTGGCTGGTTTGGCTCTGACGTCATATGACGTCACAAAACATTTTGTGAGGTGTCAAGTTGTGTATTACTTCCGCTTTGATTGAATTTGTTAGAATGTCCTTTGTACATTTTTTTTCTTTTTTTTTAGATTGAGATGAAGTATCAACTAAGATCCTGATATGCGTTTATAAATAACGAGTTTCAACGATATTATATATGAATATGCCGTGTTTACCTCCTAAATTAGAGTAGCTGGCAACTCGCCGAGAGAATTTATCACAGAGGAGGCTGAAATTCCACGAAACACGAGTCCAAAAATCCCGTTCACGATACTCTTGAACGCTATGAATTTCGGCGAAGCAAATGTCGGCCTCCATCTACCCTCACACCCTTGAAATCAAAAGGGAGAGTGGGAGAGAAATATGATAACTGAGTACCCGCCAAAATCCTCGAGGTACAATTCTGATAGTCTTTATTTTATAGTTCCCCGCCCCTCCTCTTCATCCCATGGAAAAAGAGACAAGGGTGGGGGGGGGACATAAAAATATATTTATAAAAAAAACATTCAACATACCTATTCCCAGTCAGTTCAGTTGTTCTGTCTGTTAAAATAAAGTATGAGAAGCGTGAGAGTGACGGCACCTTTTCTATGGAAACCATCGAACACGTGTTTTTGTTTACCTTGTGTTCGGAGAAGTGTTGTGTACGTGTTTGTGTTTTGTACCATTTTCCATTGTGACATCTATTTTTTTTTTCTTCTTCTTCTTCTTCTTCTTCTTCTTCTTCTGTTAGTGATATTGTCATTATTCATCCATTTCTGTTTTCATACTGATATGATTTTTAAGATGGGATTAAATGATAATTCCAACATGGTATTTATTAAAATTCATTGGATTTTAAACATGTGCATGAGCTAATATCAATCGGCATTAGGCATGCGTTGATATGAATCCAGATCAGCTTGTGAAATTGGGACGTATATCAGTAATACATGCTTTCTTCAGGTTAGATTGATTTGGGTTAGATGAGTCGAGGTACGACTAGGCAATTATTTGATCAACTTCATTCAGACTAAGTTAACACTTGCTCTGGTCACTAGAGGTTTCTAGATTAGAATATGAGCGAAGAAGAGGAGAGAAGGAAAGACAGAGATGGAAAGGGGATAGAGAGAGAAGGAGTCAAAATAACCACGGGATCCACTTATCATGGATCTTGCTGTACTCCTTAGTGTATGTATTACATTTCCATATGCATTTCCTTTATGATTATGACTCACTGTATTCCATTATCACGGACCATTTTGTGAGGGCTTTCCGCTTGACCGCCCTCGACTAACGTCATTCCTACCGGTGTGCAAGTTGTGTCTACCTTAAACCAGATCTCCAGACACTGACCTAGTCTTCATTAACCTTGCCATCCTTTTATCATCCTACCCCGTTTTTTAGCTATCTACTGATAAAGCAGTTGGTGACTTACTCTTCTTTACCACTTTTTACATCATCTGAGAATGCGCCTTCACACTCATCCTATTACTGCACTTTTCTTCAGCCACGGCCAGTAAAAAGGCACGTCAAGTTTCCTTAGGCCCCAAGCCGACGCGCTGCAAACACGTGCATCTCTGAGCAACTACAAGAGTTTACAATTGATATCTGATGACTGAAACATTTTGTGAGCCCTCTGCTGATACAGGGCTAATCAGCTGCTAATTACTCACCATCTGTTGCTGACATTTTCCTGTTAGGACATTACTTCCATGCCTCGATGCTGATGAGTGCTCAGCAGATACGGGGCTTTGCAGCACCAATACTTGTCATACCATACCTAACCCCGCCCCTGTTGACGAGTGTTCAAGTATTTAATAGACTCGCCGCAGCTGTAGGACAACTTTGTCACAGCAGAAATCACCTATTTTACACGGAAAATCATGCATCGCCTGAATGTCATAGTGTCATGAACACCTAAGGTTCGGTTTCCTTACTTCATCCTGCCACAATATCAACCACGTGCCACCTCGACACCACTTTTGACTGGCTAGACTGGAAACTATCCTGTCAGCTTAAGGTTGGTAAGCTGTGACTACCACTACAGGCTCCATCACATTCTCAGTAATTACTACCCCTTCAGCCATAACGGTTCCTCAGAAATAACCATTGCCTCTTTAGAGCAACTGGTTTTACTTCCCAGAGCAGGCATTCCCACTTCTATTCCCATCACGCCCTCTAAAGTCATCTCGTTTGCTTCAAGGTCTCCCAATTCATCAGAAATAATCGCTGTGTCTTGCATGTCACCAGCTGGCCCTGATACCACAGGACCTGTGGGCGAAATTCCTTGAGTTCCCTTCACACTCAGACCAACGAAAGCATTGAGACCGCATCTCTCATGGTGTCACACGTATAAGGGCGAATCGTTTGCTGTCAACGCCGTGCCGATGTATCTCTTCTCTGCCAACAATCTATATGGTAGAAAACAAAATTATCGCGTTGTCATAATGAGCTATTCTGTTCTCCACATATCTCGTCTTCGATTCTTTTTGTAGAGAAGGGCCGCTGCATCACATCTGTAAAATATTTTTAATGATATGCCATATGCCTTGTCATCTTGCCAGAATTCAACCCAGCAATCAGGCATACTTCTGAAGACGGTAACACTTAATTAACACTCTCATTGCCTTTCGGTAAAGTAAATAAATGTTTTCGATGAACTAAACACAAATAAGTTAAACAAAAAAGACAATCCACTGTCTGCCTGGAAGAAAATATTACCGCTTCCTTAAGGACACCTGTCTCTCAAGGGGTCTAATCTCTGCAAATGCATCTTTACTAAGAGTCAGTGCGTTAGAAAAGAGGCTTAGCATCTTTTGAATGTGCAGTATTTCTGAAGGAAGTGCGTGCCATGATGGCACATAATTCAGTAGCAAGATTATATGTAACATTATATGTAAGACCAGAAAGAGCAAGATCATAAACCTCTCTCAAATCCCATGACGTCTGGGACGCGTCGATTCCCACAACATAGTAATTGATACAGTGACCTAATCAAGGAAGGTGTACTGGAAAGGGATATCAGTTGCAGATTCGGGGTTTTATTAGAGGAGTCGAGTTGAATGTTCACAAGTTGGTTGGTGCGGTTTCGGCTACTGTTTCAACTGCCTATCAATCTTCACTAAAAAGCTTGAAGTATAATCTGACGCTTAGATCAGAACACCGATACAGTAGTTCTAACGCAACATAAACATTGTCTAACCGAGTAGTTTTGGTAGCGCATCCACATAATGGTATATAACGGGTTACACTGCCGTATGCCTGACTTGTTTCGCATTGCGTATCAACTAGATGTTTACCTGGATTTCAGACAGTGTTCCTGCAGTTCACGCAGATTTCTCTCTTGCACTTGGATTCCTTGGTGGATTTTTAGATTATGTTAAATTCTTAATTGCAAGTGTCGTCCCATCTTGCATGATTTTCTTCACTTGTCAATCTCAATTTTCATTTCCTTAAAAAACGCTCCCCATTCTGCTGATATTTGACTTTTTGCTTAGATCGTCTCACTTTAATCTTCACATACTCTTACTTCCACACCACTTGCCCCAAATCTACTGCATAATTACCG
>BOPN01002715.1:85000-87500 GCA_017312705.2 Penaeus japonicus | reverse complement strand
ATAATGACAGCAGTTCTATATTGGATCCTCAGCAACCATAAACTGTGACCATAACGTATTTAAAGCCAACCAAGACCTGATTATATCCTTATCGTCTAGTCGAACCTTTATTTATAGAACGTAGGTGTGTGACACTCAACGTCGCGAAGAGTGACTTTCCTCCCGTCGCTTCTCAAGTAACACGCTACGACCTAACCCTCTGTTGCAATAGTCGGAGCGCTGATTCTAGTCAATTCTATTAGATTCCACAACTACAACGCCACGTCCAAGAGGAGTGAACGAGCGCGAGCAAAAGCAGGAGGAAGGATATCGCCAATATTCTAAGACTTCATCTACGTGAAGAGAGCCTGTCATAGATGCCATTTGTCAGCCTAAGCAATCCTCGAGTCATGCACTAGATAACGACTCCCTAATCTCTAAACGAAAAAAAAAAGAGTTTACGAATTCGTGACAAAAAAAAACGGGATTTAAAACTCTGGATTAAATTTTACTATTATTATAAGATGTCAAAGGGAAAGAGAGAGAAAGATAGAGAGGGGGGGAGAAAGGGAGAGAGAGAGAGAGAGAGAGAGAGAGAGAGAGAGAGAGAGAGAGAGAGAGAGAGAGAGAGAGAGAGAGAGAAAGAGCTATTACACCCCCCCCCCCTCCTCCTTCTCCCTCCTTCCTCCCTCACCTCCAGCCTTCCACACGACGCCCCAACCGACCCGCAGCCTGTCATTACGCCCTCGTCGGTTCCCGCAGATGATAAGAGAAATTGATTTATGGGCGTAGGCAGGCAACTGTTGATGGTACGCCCACCCGCCCGCGAATCTGCGACGTTGGTGTCCACGCCGACGATGCGATGAGGGCGCAGGTTGTCTCGGTCGGCCGGGAGGAAGTGCTGTATGATTGTGTGTCTGTGGGCTTGCGTGGGCGGGGTTGGGGGGGGGGGGAGTGGGGCGAAACTGGGAATTTAATTCGTCATTGGTATCATTGCTGCGTCTACTATTGATAATATTATTACTTCCACTACTACTACTACTATTATTACTATTAATACATTGCTACTACTACTACTACTATTACGACTATCGTTACCGCTACTATACTATCATTACTACTACTACTATTACTACTACTACTATTACTATCACCATCATTACTACTACTATTATTCTTACTACTACTACTACTATAATTATTGTTATTCTCCTCATCATCACTAATCATTATCATCACACCGCAGGTGAATATCTGAAACTAAAACAGAATAGATGCTGTTGAAAATAGTTCTCTTTTATCTGAGAGGCGGCCGAAGAATCAGCAGGATATGAAATGAATATGTGAAGGGCATGACATAGCATACTCTACATAGCCGAATTCTTAAAAAGATGTCCTGCATATATAGGTTCTTCACCAAGAAATTGTTTTGGACATCGAATTCCACTCAACCTATTTTTTTTTTTTTTTTTTTAATACCGTCAGTCTGCTAAAAGTATGGTCAGGATAACATTTCAATATTTCCACCGTTGTGTACAATACATCGATAAAAAACTGAGTTTCCCAATGCGCAAAATAAACATTTGCTCTTGTGTACGTTATCATTACCGTATAAGGCTAATATTTAATCACTCATGTGTTCTATATCATCACTGCATTTTACCCTAATTACTTAGACAGTAAACGCCAGCACCGCTCAAGAAGAATGTCACCGGGCAGGGTCACAAACAGCCTTCCCCGAATAGACAGACCCCTCGGTGTCCTTTTTATGTGGTTTGCAAATGAGGTGAAACAAGCAATCACACTTGAAGGCGACGAAGTAAAACAAAGATTCAAAACTATTAAAGGCGAAGACATAAAATGAAGGAAGAAAGGATAATAATCCCTTAGCCCCTTCTCCCCCCTCCCCTCCCCCTTCCCCCGTAGATGGTAATAGACATTTCTCTTGAAAGAGTGAAGGCAAAGAGTCATGAACAGATAGACATTGGAAGAAAAGTTCTAAAGTTTAGATGTAGAAGTGAAGAAGCAGTCACCGTTTGAGACTTGCAAGAAGAGGTGTTTTTGCAGGATGGATTGCCGTGCAAGAAGTGTTCTATCAAGAAGTCTTCCTACAAGAAAAAATGAAGAAACCTTCCAACAATATGAATCGTTCCTGCAAGACCTATCCTGCAAGAAGAAGTATCCTTGCAAAAAGAAGTATTTCTGCAGTAGGTGTCCCTCTCTTCAGTACCTCTTTTACGACAACAGGAGAGACTGACGGCCAGATTCCGTCAGGCGAACGCACGTACCTCTAATCTCCCGCCGATGTCGCGAACCTGTAATTTGCAGCGAAGTGTGTGTCGTCACATTTACCAAGAGGTATTTCATCCAATTCAGGGTCCGAGGAACCATTAACTGATCTCTCTCTCTCTCTCTCTCTCTCTCTCTCTCTCTCTCTCTCTCTCTCTCTCTCTCTCTCTCTCTCTCTCTCTCTCTCTCTCTCTCTCGCTCATCACTGAGGACTAGGGTCACTAAGCATTGA
>BOPN01002715.1:75000-77500 GCA_017312705.2 Penaeus japonicus | reverse complement strand
TTTAAAGAATGTTTGTGCGCTAATATTCCATATCAATGATTAACCCTAGCATGGTATAGTTATTAGTCAGATCGGTAAGAGAACACGTTTAGATGAATTTACATGTATCTCTCTCTCTCTCTCTCTCTCTCTCTCTCTCTCTATATATATATATATATATATATATATATATATATATATATATATATATATTTATTTATTTGGTTATTTGCTCATCTATTTACATCCGAACTTCAGAAATTATCACTTACTGTCAACTCAAGTTTGGAGTGGGCGTAATTAATGGACTGATATTATCACCATTACTACTACTACTGCCGCTGCTCCTCCTGCTACCGGAATCCTACACTAACTCCGTCCTTGGTGGCCTAGGCTTCAAAACAATGCAAATCTACTGCTAGGAGACGCGAGTACAGAAAATATTTGATTTTGAGCATTTTTCTTTTCTTTACTTTCTTTTCTCTTCAATATATTGGAATGCAATTTTTTTTTTCTTCATGTTAGAAAACAATGAGGACGGAGATGGAATCCAGAATCCTTGTGCCACATTTGAAACACCGATGGTTATGATCTATACAATAATGGAAAGGATAGTGCGAAAAAGCTTGGAATGTCCCAGACAAGGAAACTTTACAAATATTCACACATCCATCCAAAGAAACCAATACATATATTTTGCCTGTAACTCATAACATAACCTGCACTCGTTCGTCGCTCCTGTTGAGTATTGCATCTGTAACAATCGCTGTTTTTACTGTTTTAATCGTTGTCATTGCTGTCATTGTGCAGTTACGACTGTCTATGTTTACCAGTAGGGAAAACCTAAATACACATCCCATCCTGTCTTTTTTTTAATCATTGTCTGCCCAAGAACAACAAAGAAGCAATAAACAGCCCGTGAAAATACCGAGGCCATGTCCTTATAATCGGCGTTGTGTTATCATGCCCTATTGACTGACTGTAGGCTCGTGGCAATAACAAAAGCCGAACACTTTGCGCATGGCTCTGCGTCTGTGTCTCCCTGCACTTGAGGGCACCGGGCTAGTGTCTCACAATGCATCGAGTCACTGGTTTTTTCTCCTCTCAGATGTGGGCGCGGGCGGAGGGACTTTTCCCTTCAAAACTGGGATCCGCTCTAGACTGTCTTTTAAAATGTCACCGAGCTGCTTCCGTATGGTGATACACTGTAGAGTTTTTGTTTTTGTTTTTTCTTTTTGTTTTTTATTGGCTGTTGTTTGCTTGTTTTCGTACTTTGGTATGCGGCGAAGAGACAAGGCCAAAATGTGTTTATGAAGAGTCTGTTATAGGGACTAATCTTGTACTATTTTTTCTTTCATTCTCCATTCTCCATTCTCTCTCTCTCTCTCTCTCTCTCTCTCTCTCTCTCTCTCTCTCTCTCTCTCTCTCTCTCTCTCTCTCTCTCTCTCTCTCTCTCTCTCTCTCTCTCTCTCTCTTTCTCATTCTCTTGGTCCTTTAAACAGGTTTGTAAACGTAGCCAGGGGAGTTGGGGCGTTTGGCATCCTATTCTCTCTGCATCATATTTTTGGATCTTGCAAAATTATATCTTGTTGCCATGAACTGAGGTTGTGTTGTCTCCGGTGGCAAACCTGCTATTTATTGCAATAGACACACACACATAAATTGCACGTGGGGAATTCACAGAGCGAAGATGATCCAGAAGTTGAAGAGCCGACTTGGAAAATCCCCCCGACTCCTTGGGTCAACGCGTTCCAGGGGTGGGGGTGGGGGGAGGAGGACGAGGTGAAGCAGATGAAGGACGAGGAGGAGGAGGAGGAGCAAGAAAGAGGGTGAAGACGAGGAGGAAGAGAAAATGGGGAAGGAGGGGAAGAGAAGAAGGAAGAGGGAAGGGAGGGAGGAGGTAATATGGAGGACGAGGAGGGCCAAAAGGGGATATTTGGAGTTCAGGAAGAAGAGAAGAAAGAGGAGTAGAGGAGAAGAAGAGGAAGGAGGGGGGGGGGGAGAAGATTGATAGGTGATGTTGAAAGCGAAGAAGAGGAAGACAAGTAGAAGAAAGAGGAATAGACTTAGAGATGGAAAAAAATAAAATAAAAAAGACAGAAAGACGAGACGGAGGAACACAAATCAAATAAACAAATAAAAATGAATTAGACACATATCGAAGACGGACACCCCAATTTCTTTGAGAAGAAGGAGAGGTTATAGGTTATAGGCCTACCGTGGCAGCGAGCAATGAATCAACATCCCAGGGATTCCTCAAAACAGGACCGCCTTCTGCCGAAATGTTGGAAACGCCGATTATGTCAGCATCGTACTTTCTTGCTAGTAAAGCGAGTGGAAATTCAAGGAATATACCGGAAATATTTGCGGTCTTTTCGAAACACTGAACTAGAATGAAGATAGAAAAAAAATGCTTAAAATAAACTGTTCTTTTTCTCGGGTATTTCTGGTGATGTAAAAAAAAAAAAAATAAGAAGGTATTTATATAGGAAGATTGACACATACGCTTCTTACGTGAACG
>BOPN01002715.1:62500-67500 GCA_017312705.2 Penaeus japonicus | reverse complement strand
TTATCATTATCATCATTATCATTTTCAATATCACTATCAAAATAATTGTCATTATCATTACAATCACCAGTATTATTACCTTTATCATTACTATCATCATCATTCTCTATTTCATTATTATCTTTATCATTATATTTTTCATTGCTAAATTATCAATACAACTACTACTAGCAATATCATTAGCATTAGCATTATATCAAAATTATTACTATCAGAGCAATAAGAGTAAAGATAATTATCATCAACATTTTCGTCAATATCATTATTGTCATTATTGTTATTATCATAATAATCCTTGTTGCCTTTGTTCATCTTTATCCTGTTATTGTTGTTATTGTCTTTTTAAATTGTAGCAGTAATACTATATTCCTTGTTTCCATATTGATATTCTTATTGTTTATTTAATACTAACGTCATTCTTTCATCACTCCCAGTCATTATAACTAGCATTACCATTAATAAGATAATAATGGTAATGACAATGCAGTTAGTAACAAGGCAAGACGTGGTAGAAAACGGTTTTAGTGTTGGTGATTTTGCTGTTGTTTTTCATTTGATGATGATGATTGCAATAGTATTGTGAGCACCATTAGTAACATCAATATTGGTACGAGTATTACTGTTGCTCTAGTATTAGATGGTGTTATAATTTACCATTTATTTAGGCGACACAGTTAATATTTATTGAAGGTCTCAGTCATCTTAACATGTTTCCTATGCTAAGCAGGTGTTTGTGTGTGTGCGTGTGGGAGGGAGAGAGAGAGGGAGAGAGAGAGAGAGAAAACGAAGGGAAGAGAGAATGAACACCAACGTGAGTCCATGCTTTTTGGAAGAATACATCATCTTTCTCTCTAAAGCAACTCCAACGATTCCCAACAACCTACAAAGCAAAAGAACTACATCCCAAGACAAACAAGCTAACAAGCTCTCCTTAATCAGCGGCGATAAGACCCTTTGTTTTGACGGGATATGGCAGTATCCTTTCTCTATCTATCCTTTTCCTACGTCACAAGTGTCGTAAACAACACCTGATTTCGTTGAACCGAGATGGGAGACAAACACATACAATTTCTACGAAGAAGCTACAGGTAGGAAGCAAATTTCGTCTTATATGGAAGATGTGTGTCAGCTGTGACGTCAGTAGTTTTGATCGTCTCTTTATTAGCGGAATTGTGCAGTGGACAGACTTATATGGTATGATTATGCGTACTCTCATTTTATTTTTCAAATAAACTTTTTGAAATTATATCACATATATATTATTCGAATTATTGTCTATTTTTTCATATTCATATTCCTGTTTTCAGTCTTACTCGCATCTTAATTCCTGTGATTCGTAGAACACAAGAGCTGAAAAGGCACCGATAAAGGTAAAGAGACGCAGAGAACCAATATTATCAAGCCACAGATGAACCACAAAGCTTAAGAAACTATCGATAGATCAGAATTCTATCAGTGACTTTGTACAAACCTTGATATACGCACGCCAACTAGAAGCACGGGGTGTTCTCTCGTTAACTCGTTCGATAATCGGAAAGGCATTCATTTTGCGTTTTTTTTTTTTTTTCTTCTTCTTCTTTTTTCTTTTTTTTTTTTCTTGTTTAGGCCATTCTGCTGTTTTTAACTTATGGTTGCATTTTTTTTTTGTGTGTGTGTGTGCGCGCGCGCGTGTGTGTGTGTGTGTGTTTATGAATGCTTTGTCAGATTAGTTCTTATTACTGTAGAAATTTACTTTTCTTCTACTACAAGTGCATCCACAGCCATACCCATTCTCTCACTAACATCATCAATGCATCCTAGTTGTCATGAGAATAAGATCTATCCCCTTTGGCTTCTACGGCGTCGGCACGAAGAAACGCATTACACGCAGTCATTGTTTTGGGCGGTACGTGAGCAGGTGTTGTCACGCACGCACGAACATTTTTTTTTTTTTTCTTTTTTCTCGTTGTAGGAACGTACAAGAAAGGAATTCAGGTTTGTCATGTCAAGGGCGTACGTGTCAGTGCATGCGAATGTACATACACACACAAACGGTCACACGACAAACACATCCTCTCTCTCTCACATACACACACACACACAAATACACACACACACACAAACACGCACCCCCCCCCACACACACACACACGCACGCAACCACACGCACTCACACGCACACACACGCGCCAGAAATTTAGACCCAAACTTAATACAGATCCACATAGATAATAAAACAGGAAGCAAATCCAGACACACGCATAATCTTCACACATAAACATACACAGAATCCTTCTATACACACACATAGAAATGATATCTACACATACACGAAATTATCTTGCACACACCGACATGTCCATATCGAATATTTTTTGTCTGAAAAAAAAACAAGATAGATAACCAGTAATTATAATTGTTATTTCATTATTATCAATACTATTATTATTATTATCATTAGTGTTATCATTGTTATTATAATTATAAGGATTATTATTACTGTTATTTTCATTATCATTAGTAGTAGTAATCGTAGTACTTTTACTCTCCATCGTTATCAATGTTATTGTTATCATTATTTTTGAATTCCTATTGTCATTATCATTATTATCATTATTATTATAGCTATCATTATTATTATCATCATTGTTGCCTATCTATTCCCTCTTTTCCTTCCCTTCTTCCCCCTCCCCTCCCCCTTCTTTCCATCTCTTCCCCTCCCCTCCCCCACTCCTCTCACCCTCCTTTCTTTTCCCTTCCCCTTCCTTTCCCTCCCTCCTCCCCTTCTCCCCCTCCATTCCCTCTCCCTCCTTTCCCACCCTCCGTCCTCCTCCCCTCCCTCCCCATTCCCATCCCCCCCTTCCCCTACTCCTCCTCTCCTCTCCCTCCTTTCCCTCCATCCCTTCTCCCTCCTTTCCCTCCATCCCCTCTCCCTCCTCCTCTCCTCCCTCACCCCGTCCCTCTGTTCCCTCTCTGTTATCCTCGCCCGATTATCATCACTACCGGTCTGTTTTTCCCTTTCACATCCGGGATCTCCTTTTCCTCCCAAACCTCACCCACTCCACACCCTCCTCCCCCTCCTCCTCCTCCTCCTCCTCCTCCTTCTTCTTTTTATTATGCTTTTCGACTTCCTTTTCTTCATTTTCTTCTTCTTCTTCTTTTTATTATTCTTTTCTCCTTCCCTTTCTTCTTTTTCTTCCTCTTCTTTTGATGATTCTTATCTACTTCATTTTCTTTTTTTCTTCTTCCTCTTTTTCTTCTTTTTCTTCCTCTCCCTCTTCTTCATCTTCTTATCATTATTACTCTTATTCTCCTTTTCTTCCTTTTCTTATCTTTTTCTTCCTCTTTTTCTTCTTCGTCCTCGACTTCCCTACCGGTTGTTCTTCTTTTTTGTTCGTCTTCGTCTTATTCTCTTCAATTTTCTTATATTTATTACTATCTTTTCTTCCTCTTTTTGTTGTTGTTGTTGTATTCTTCTTCTTTATTTACTGATTCATTTCTTCTTCGTCTTCCTCCTTTTCTCCCTTGTCTCCCTCTCATTATCTCCGTGTTACGCATTTTCCTTCTCCTTCTTTCCTCTTCCTACGTTCGTGAAGATGCCTCTCCTCTTTTCTTCCTTCCTTGGCTTTCTCCTCCTCTTTCTCTTTATCATCATCATCATCATAATCATAATCATTATCATCATAACTATCACTATCATCACACTTATCATCGTCATCATCATCACAAATATCATTATCCTCATCTCAGTTATCATCACCGTTGAAATTGTTCTCTTCATCTTCATCATCATCACTATCACCATTACAATTATCATCATCACTATCATCGCAATTATCACCATCGCTATCACCATCACAAATGTCATCATCATCAACATCACAATTATCCTCCTCATCATCATCATCACCATCATCATCACTATCACCATCACAGTTATCATCATCATCACCATTTCCCTTTCGCGTTAACTTGTGCATCATGTCCGCTTCCTTCTCATTCATCTTCTCCTCCATTTCCCCATCTCCTCCATCCTCCTCCTCCACCACGCCCTCCTCCTCCACCTTCTTCTCCTGTTCTTTCTCCTCTTCTACTTTATTCGTCTTTATCTCATCCCCCTCATCCAGTTCTGCTTTCTATTTTTCTTATTCTTATTTGCTTTCTTCTTCTTCTTTAGTATCTTATCCTTATTCTTATTCGCCCCCCCCCCCCTTCCTCCTCTCGTCATCCTCCTCTTTCCCTTCTTCCCCCCCTCCTTCTTCTTCTTCTTCTTCTTCTCCTCCTCCTCCTCCTCCTCCTCCCCCTCCTCCTCCTCCCTCTCTCTCCTCTAATCTGCCACACCCTCCTCTTCCACCTCCTCCTCCTCTTCCTTGTCCACCTCCGCCACACCCAAGACCACCCCCCACCCCCCATCCTTGTGGTCTGCCCGCTTCATATATTTATCTCTCTCTCTTTATCTCTTTTTATATTTCTTTCTGTTCTTGATTCAGTGTCACTGTTATATCCCGGTTGCTCACAAAATATATGTATATAAATGCACAGACACACACACGCACACGCACACGCACACGCACACGCACAAGCACAAGCACAAGCACAAGCACAAGCACACGCACACACACACACACACACTAACACACACACACTACAAAACTGATCAACCACAGAAAATATAAAGAAAAAACAGAAAGACAGAAAAAACAACAACAACAAGAATGCCCATACATCAGCTGTTCAATTTGCAATCATAAAAGACGATCGGTATGTTGTTAAGTTGAAGAGTGACAACACCGTCATGTCATCTCCTTCTCAATAAGTGAAGTGAACGTGCAATGAGTCGAGATAACGAAACGAATATTGAATCAGTTGCACAGTTGACAATAACCTCCCAGTCCGTTAACGAAAATCTTTATGATTACGTCGCGCATTCTAATGTAAACACGGTTTTGTTTATTTATAACTTCCAAGAAAATTACCTTGAGAATGACTGAGTATATATATACATATATATAGACACATCT
>BOPN01002715.1:47500-50000 GCA_017312705.2 Penaeus japonicus | reverse complement strand
TATATATATATATATATATATATTGCATGTATGTATGTACGTATGTATATATCGTTTTTTACTCATTTATTTACTAACTCTTTCATTTAATCATTCATACATATACATATATCTATAATTACATATATGTATATATATATATATATATATATATATATATATATATATATATATATATATATATATACATATATGTATGTATGTATGTATGTATCTATATATTTTTACATACTTTTGTTTATCAATAAAACAATTAAGTTGGCCAGTCTGAGGAAACTGCCTGAATATTCCGATATAAAAATATTGTCTTGATACTATTATTATCATTATCAACATCATTTTCATCATATTGCCATCATCATTACTGTCATTAATATCATTTTTAGGATTATCATTATGGTAATCATCTTTTTTATTACTGTTATCATCATTGTCATTATCATCGATAACATTATAATAATTATGATGTTGATGTTATTTTGCTGCTAATATCATTATCATTAACATCATAATTACCCCCCCCTCCCCTTCCAATTGCTATCATCATCAATATCATTATTGTCGTTATCATCATTATATTATTATCATTACTGTTATCATTATCATTATCCTAACTATTATTGTTATCATTATCAAAAACATCATCATTATGATGTCATTTCATACCATTATCATTACAATCATTATTATTATCATTATGTATCCCACAATATCATTATCACTATTATCATTATTGCTATCATCTTAATCATCATCTTAATCATCATATTTACTAAACATTTATTACAAAAGACAAAAACCCTAATTGCAGAAACTATAAAATCAAGAATATGAGGCAAGAAGTAGATTACATGAATATTTTGTCCCAGAGTAAAAAGTTGCCTCTTTCATTTCTTTTTTTTTTATTATTATTATGTGCCTTTCTTGACCTTTAAAGTACTTTTTTCTTGAAATTTCAAAATCCTATTGGTGGTCTGTAGAAAGCAAGGTATAGAGTCTAGTATGATTAGCTATAAAGTAAAAATCGATTTACTTCAATATGTATATGTATACATATATATATACTATTACTACTACTACTACTACCACTACTATTACTACTACTATTGACACACACCCTCCTCCTCCCATCCCCTCCTTCCTCCACCTCCTCCTCTTCTTCCGGTCATACGCATGCTGATCAAGGCGCCAGATCGCTTACGCACCGTGATAAAGCGGCCAGTCATGCCACTAGTCCTTAATGGATACAGTTTCGGAGAAATTGGTGAATATTTGTCTTCATATTTCCGGGTTACCTTCTGTTGCATTCATGTTCTGTCAGGTTCATGTATCTGCTATCGTTGTATTTTTGCTTTTGTTATAGTTTTCTTAAGTTCATATTCTGTCATGCCCATGTGTTTTTTTTTCTTCCATATTCATATCATTCTCTCTCTCTGTCTCTCTCCCTCTCTCTCCCTCTCCCTCTCTCTCTCTCTCTCTCTCTCTCTCTCTCTCTCTCTCTCTCTCTCTCTCTCTCTCTCTCTCTCTCTCTCTCTCTCTCTCTCTCTCTCTCTCTCTCTCTCTCTCTCTCTCTCTCTCTCTCTCTCTCTCTCTCTCTCTCTCTCTCTCTCTCTCTCTCTCTCTCTCTCTCTCTCTCTCTCTCTCTCTCTCTCTCTCTCTCTCTCTCTGCATCTACTTTGCAGTCCGCTCCAATGTCTCAAAGGAAGCGTTTATTCCCTCAGCTTTCACATATTCCCAAGAAAAGGAAATTTTCCTTTTCCCTCTTTTGGAATCGGAATTTCCCAAAGCCTTCGATGGACTCCTATGCCCGATTGGCTAACAGACAACGAATTTCCATGGCCCCTTCCTACTTACCCCCCTTCATCCCCCTTCCTGCTCCCCCTCTCCTTCCCCTTCCTACCCCCCCCCCCCCCACATCTCCTTCCTCCTACCTACATCTTATCCTCCTTTTCCATTCCTATTTCACCCTCTATCCTCTTCCTCTCCTTCCACCTTCCTACCTTCCCCTTCTTTCTCCCTTCTCCATCCCCCTTCCTGACCCCCCCCCCACACACACACACCTCTCTCCTGCCCTCTTAATTCCCATTCCTTCCTTTATCCCCATCTTCCCCCTTCCTACTCTTTTCCCCCCTATCCCTCTTCCTATCCCATCCCCCTCTTCTCCTTCCCCCTTCCTCTTCCTCCCTTCCTTTCCGTCCCATCCCCCCCCCCCCCTCATTCCCCCTTCCTACCTTCTCGCTTTCCCCTTGAATATGTAAAGAGAAATATGGTGTTATAGTGATGATGGAAAAGTTATGATGACCATGGCACTTATAACAAAGGTAATGGTAATAATGATAATATTTCCAAATTCTTGTTTTTTTGTAGTTGTAAGTATCGTTATTATGATAACCGTTATTGATATAATTGGTATAAAAAAATCCTTATTTTCATTACTCCACTATCATTCATATGTTCACTATTGGTTTGGTCTTACCATTATCATTAATAAAAAAAAAAT
>BOPN01002715.1:17500-20000 GCA_017312705.2 Penaeus japonicus | reverse complement strand
CACTTCCACATTCGGGAAGCAAGCAAATCTATCGTCTGTCAATATCTTATAGAGTGGTTCCCAAACTATTTTCAATGATAGCACGCACTCTTTGTTCTTTCTGTTACATTTTTCTGCCTCTTGAAAGGGCATGTCTCCTCTCAGCCTTCCAGCACAACAGTGGAAGTGAGTTGTTATGTCCAGACAATCCAAGACCACGAAAATGCTATCGCCACGTTGTCCAAAAGAAGAAGAAATCTAGATGTCGGAAAACAGTTAAGAGGATAACACCATATGAAGAGTGATACAACTTCTAAACCTCCCGATCACAATAGCTATGTTTGATCATCCAAACAAATATGAGAATCTTTCCATCCGTAAAATGTAGGATCACTTCCTAAAGTATCTAAAACCACCTTGTTATGTTGCAATCCCGTGTTGATTCTCAAAACATGCAAAAAATCGCTTCATTTCTAGAGAGCCCCAGGGTCAAGGTACGAATAGGATGGTTACTGACGAGAGCTCATGTCGTTCAGAAGCCCATGCGGGGATAACACCAACTGCCCCTGCAAAGAGATGGCGTGGAGTTCATTTTCAGGGAAGGGAGGGAGAGACAGAGAAGGTAAAGGATCGATTGGTTCCTTTGTTACTAAGTACCATGCAGTATTTTCCAAATTAATTGTGTCTTGGTGTTTCTTGAATTCATGAAAACCGATTATCACAGGTGGTCTCCGTAAATATACGAATTACCACAGTTTAATTCTTACCTGAGCATTGTGACATACTTGCAAAGTTGAATGCATGTGGCAACAAATGACAGATTGTGCCCCTTACTAGCAAATTCTATGCATTCTGGTGAAATCAGCCCCGTTCAAGGTTTGGGCGAAGTTGACAACTTGCAACATCTAGACAAGGATTTTAACAAGTATTTGCGTTCTCGTTTATAAAGCAAATTATGAAATAGAGAAGAAAGAGGAGAAAAAAAAGAAAAAAAAGAGGGAGGTGCACGGAAACGTAAATCAGAGAGGTGAGAGGAAGGGGGAGGGAGAAAAAGGAAAGGAGGGGAGAAGCAGGAAAGCGTGAGCGAGGGTTGTGAGAGACAGAAACGGCAGGAAGGGTGAGAGAGAGAGCGAGACTAGAAGGAGCCAGGGAGTGCGAAAGGGAAGAAGGTGCCAGGGAGAGGGAGAGGGAAGAATGAACCAGAGAGAGTGAGAGGGAAGAAGGTGCCTGGGAAAGGGGTAGGGAAGAAGGAATCAGGGAGAGGAAGAGGCAAGAATGAGCCAGAGAGAGGGAGAGGGAGAGGCAGGGAAGAAGGAACCAGGGAGAGGGAGAGGGAAGAATGAGCCATGGAGAGGAAGAGGAAAGAAGGGGCCAGGGAGAGGGAGATGGAAGAAGGAGCCAGGGAGAGGAAAGAAGGAGCCAGGGACAGGGAGAGGGAAGAAGGAGCCAGGGAGAGGGAGAGGGAAGAAGGAGCCAGGGAGAGGGAGAGGGAAGAAGGAGCCAGGGAGAGGGAGAGGGAAGAAGGAGCCAGGGAGAGGGAGATGGAAGAAGGAGCCAGGGAGAGGGAGAGGCAAGAAGGAGCCAGGGAGAGGGAGATGGAAGAAGGAGCCAGGGAGAGGGAGATGGAAGAAGGAGCCAGGGAGAGGGAGAGGGAAGAAGCCATGGAGAGCGTGAGGCAAGAAGTAGCCAGGGAGAGGGAGATGGAAGAGAAGGAGCCAGAGGGAGAGGGAGAGGAAGGAGCCATGGAGAGCGTGAAGACATGAAGTAGCCAGGGAGAGGGGAGAGGAAGAAGGAGCCAGGGAGAGGGAGAGGCAAGAAGTAGCCGGGGAGGGAGATGGAAGAAGGAGCCAGGGAGGGAGAGGCAAAAGTATCCAGGGAAAGGGGAAGAAGGAGCCATTGAGAGGGAGAGGCTAGAAGGTGCCAGGGAGAGGGAGAGGGAAGAAGGAGCCAGGGAGAGGGAGAGGGAAGAAGGAGCCAGGGAGAGGGAGAGGGAAGAAGGAGCCAGGGAGAGGGAGAGGGAAGAAGGAGCCAGGGAGAGGGAGAGGCAAGAAGGATTCAGGGAGAGGGAGAGGCAAGAAGTATCCAGGGAAAGGGGGAGACAAGAAGGTATCAGGGAGAGGGAGAGGGAAATAGGAGCCAGGGAGAGGTAGAGGCAAGAAGAAATCAGGGGGAGGGAAAGGCAAGAAGTAGCCAGGGAAAGGGATAGGCAAGAAGGGATCAGGGAGGGGGTTACAGCTGATTATGGAGGGGTGGGGGCTACCCTGAAATGAGGAGGCACGTATGATCTACTACATATACATTATGTAAAAAGAAAATGTGGTTCGACGATGTAAAAGATTCTTGCTTACAAAACAACATTTGAACATTCAAATCAACACCAAATACTAGCCATACTATACTACTACTAGGGAAGAAGGAGCCAAGGAGAAGGAGGAACAAAAATGAGCTAAGGAGAGGGAGAGGGCAGAAGTAAGCTGGGAGAGGGAGAGGCAAAAAGGGATCAGGGAGAGGGAGAGGGAAG
>BOPN01002715.1:0-12500 GCA_017312705.2 Penaeus japonicus | reverse complement strand
CTGAACCTGGAGAGACCTTCTAAAACAGACTGCTACCCCTCCACCTTGTCGGCCTCGCCTGTCTTGGCGTGCCCAATTGGTATGTGCTGGTAGTCTGCCGAAATTTGATGGTATATTATCACTAAGATGTTTTTCAACAGTAATAATGATCTTTGGCATATTTCTACGGGCGAAGCTATTTGTCAGATCTCCAAGGTCTGTTTAGAATCCCCGGAGATAAGCTGGCATAATTTTTATGTCTGTCATGTTTTCTCTCTCTCTCTCTCTCTCTCTCTCTCTCTCTCTCTCTCTCTCTCTCTCTCTCTCTCTCTCTCTCTCTCTCTCTCCCTCTCTCTCTCTCTCCTTTCTGTCTGGCTATCTCTCTCTCTTTCTTTCTCTCTGTCTGTCTGGCTCTCTCTCTCTCTCTCTCCCTCTCTCTCTCTCTCTCTCTCTCTCTCTCTCTATATATATATATATATATATATATATATATATATATATATATATATATATATCTTTTTCTTTTTCCCCAATCTCCATCTATCCATCAATCTACATATTTTCTGTACGTACCAGTCAATCTATACCTCCACACTCTACCTCGATCTCATACAGGTTACACATACAGTATAATCCTTTCTAAAAGTTGAACGACGCAATTGAATATAATATACTGCACTAGCCTAATTTGCTTTTGTTCTTACTTTTGTTTTCTTTCATTTATTCTCGTGTTCTCTCCTTCTCCCTCACAATAAAATGTTACGAACTCGATATTTATTATGACCATAATCATAACCATAATCATCATTATGATGATGATAATATAATAATGATAATATTAATAGTAATTATAATAAAAATACGATAACGACAACAATGACAACGATAGTAATAGGAATAACAACACCAATAGCCAGTATGGAAAGGAATTGATGAGCTGAGGTGAAGGAATATCTTCACTCTTACTCATTCTCACAATAAAAAAAATATATATTTCCTTAAGCCACTTTCATGACGTTTCCAGCGATGACATAATAATAATAATAATAATAATGATAATAAAGATAATAATAATAATAAATCATATTTTAAGGAATGAAACGTAATTGGGTTTAAAGAAGTTGTAGGGGACACTGCATGGCAACCTATAGAGAGTAGCATGACGTGCTGCATCCGAGATTTTAGCTCGATCTGTTGCCATTTGTCAATTGATAATTATTCATGAGATGGAGATTTTATTCGTAAATTTTGAAAAGATTTATTCATTTTATTCATGAAAAAATATTCATTTTTTTCATGATGGAGGTAGATGCCATATGAATTTCACAGATCGTATTCTTCATGTGCTTGTTTCTTAATCTCTCTTCGTACATATATGTAAGAATCTAAAGAAGGAAACTTGGAAGAGCCATCCGTAAGAGGAATGTCGAAATACGGCATAAAATCAAGTATATATTCTCTTGCATCTCCTTCTTCTCATCCATCTGTTTCTTCTTATTTTTCTTTTCCTGCTTATCTTTATCACTTTCATTATTCACCTTCAACTTCTTATTTCTCATTTCCATCTTCTTCTCCTACTTCTCCTTTTCCTCCCTCCCTCCTCCTCCTCTTAATTCTCTTCGTCATCATCCTCTTCCTCCTCCTCCTCCTTCTTCTCTTCCTCCTCTTCCCTCTCCTCCTCCTTCTCCTACTCTTCCTCCTCCTCCTCCTTCTCCTTCTCCTTCTCCCCCTCCTCCTACTCCTCCTCCTTTTCCCTCTCCTCCTCCTCCTCCTCTTCCTCGTCCATCTCCCCCTCCCTTTCCTTCTCCTTTTCCTCCTCCCTTCCCTTCTCCTTCTCCTCCTCCCTTTCCTTCTCCTTTTCCTCCTCCCTTTCTTTCTCCTTCTTCCCCTTCTCCTTCTACTTACCCTTCTTCTCCATCTCCCTTTTCAGCTTGGCAGTCCCCGAGGCGCGACTCGTCCCCAAGTCTTGCAAAAGTCGCCAAATCAACCAACAAACGAAGAAACGTGTATGTGCGCAAATGGCAAACAAACAAACATACCTATAAATAGATTCCTAGCTTAAACTATATATATATATATATATATATATATATATATATATATACATATATATATATATATATTAATGATGATGATGATAATAATAATAATAATAATAATAATAATGATAATGATAATAATAATTTTAAAACTAAAAGAAAAAAACGATCGTTCTTTTGACGCTTGTAGCAGATGACAGCTACGATATAACACGGTCTGTAATAACATGATGATTATCACCGTATCAACATACGGACAGCTGTGAAAATATCAATAATAGATGATTGGTGTTTGTAATAAGCATAGCCGTTAATATAATAATAATAATGGTACATGTTGATGATGTTGATAATTTTGAGAATGGTAAAAGTTAAATTGTGAAAAATCTATTTTCATCATCGAGACTTTTTGTTATTGTATTCTTTTCTGTTATTGTTATTCTTGTTATTATCTTAATAATGATGATTATTATCATCATCAAAAATATTGTTATAATCACTTCATCATAATTATCATAATAATTATTATCACTGATATTGTCATTGTTGTTGTCATTGTTGTTACTATTAGTTTTACTATTGTGATTGTTGTCATCATAGCTATTATCATCTTTATCATCATTATCACTTTTTACCATGAACATTATCATTAGTGTTGCTATCCTTGACAGTATTGTCATTGTCGTCATTATTTGTACTTTGATACAAAATCACTATCCTTAATTGCAATATTTCATGTAACTTTTAATTTCATCTGAGCCAGTTTTTTTTTCCATTTTAATGTTATTTCCAGGGTTGGGTAAATGAGGATGGGGAAAATCTTCAAAGTTTGCCTTTGTGAACTAGGTAAGGACATTTTCAAATCGACATATTTTCCAGAAGATTCCAGGTAGATTCAGCGCTAAGTAGCTGGGAGAACTGAGAAGCATCTTCAAGAACTTTCTAGAAGGTTGTAGAAGTTAAGACAATTTTCAAGAAAGTTCTAGAAAAGTCTAAACACACTCTAAAATTTTGTAAAACCTACGAGAGTTTCTAAGAACCTTTTAGAATTTTCTAGAATTTTTCCCACTAATGTATATTTTTATTTTGTATAGTGTTGATATCAATACATGTCAATTTTGATTTATATGTTGTTTCATGAAAATGTGCAAGTTCAATTGAATTTGCAGGGTTTTATTTCTAAATTTAATGATCCAGTGGCTGGATTCATCAACGCACCTACCATGATAAATACGCTGGTAACTACAATTATGATTGCAAACAGACCGCATCGGTATTTACGAACGAACAACTTACCATCGTAGATACAATGTTATTGTAGGCCTATGACTTTCTGCAAGTTTACCCTAGGCTGCGTGAACATCTTTCTCGCTTATTTCCTGTGAATTTTCTTCATGGACAGTTGCCATCATTCTGATCATAATAGGTATACATGCAAACTAAAGTGTCGCCTTAAATGTTGATTTTTTGCCGAGATAAAGCGTGAGGAGAGACTCGTCGCTTTAGTTGCCAGTGGACATACCAGTGCTCCAACCACCGGTAAATTTCGCATTGGTAAGTTGTTCGTAAATGCGGTCTGTTTACAATCATAATTGTAGTTACCAGCGTATTTATCATGGTAGGTGCGTTGATGAATCCAGACACTGGATCATTAAATTTAGAAATAAAATTTAAGTGCGTCAGTGAATCCGGCCCCAGGTCTGAACATCAGCAATTAAAAATAATATATACAACAAAGCAATAAAATGTGTATTGGATAGTATTACTATCATCAACATCATTAATACTTCAGATTCAGTCGATATCAATGTCATTAGTGTTTGTCAGTGGATGTACCGAGTTATTAATATTAATATTAATATGATTAGTAGTTTTGAATTATTATTATCATAATTATCACACTGTATCATCTATCTTTTTCGTCACATATAATGAGTCCAAAATATATATTATCCATAATGAATATACATATATGAAGAAAGAAAAATTCACACATCTACGATTGAATGATATGCATTTCTCTTTCTCTCATACAGATATATCTGTTTCTCCCTTTTTATCACCGCTCTCTGTCTCTTCATTTCTCTTTCTCCTCTTTCTCACTTTTCTTTCTCGTATTTTTCTTGTGCATTTCCCTTTTCTTCTCGCTTCTCTCTCTCTCTCTCTCTCTCTCTCTCTCTCTCTCTCTCTCTCTCTCTCTCTCTCTCTCTCTCTCTCTCTCTTTCTTTCTCCCTTTCCTTCATTCCTCTCTCTCACCTCAATGTCTACCTTTTTTTCTTAGCTCCCTTTCTCTCTTTCCTCTCACTTCTGTGTCTCTCATTTCTCTCACTTCACTTTCTCTCTATTCTCTTACTTTCCTTTCTCCCTTTTCTCTCACTTCTATTTGCTCTTATTTCCCATTATTCTCACTTGTGTCTGTTTTTTTCTCTTACTACTCTTTCTCTCTGTCTTTATCTCTATCTCTTCTCTCACTCTCTCTCCCACACTCGCACACCCTCTCTACCTCTCTCCCTCTTTCTCTCTTTTTTTTCTCTCTCCCTCTGTCTCTCTCTCTCTCCCTCTCTCTCTCTCTCTCTCTCTCTCTCTCTCTCTCTCTCTCTCTCTCTCTCTTTTCTTTCTTCCTTCTTATCATTTTTGTTTTTGCTATTCTAAGCAACCGAAAGGTATGATGACTTTAAGAAAAAGTTATCACTCAGATTGAGGAGAGGAGGGGTACGGGGGAAGGTGGGGGTGGGGGTGGGGATGGGGATGGGGGTGAGTGTCAGCTATGGGTTACATGCATCATAATCTGGGTAGAGTTGCATGACAAGGCATCGGCTGACGTGATAGCGTTTCTTTTTTCATGTTGATTAGTTTTTTTACGGAAACGAAACATGGAACTGAAAGATGAAATATTGTTAATTTATCATAATGATGATGATAATGATAACAATAACGATAATGATCATCATGAATATGATGCTTATTAGAGTGATAATGACATTGATAGTAATGTTGATAACAATAATAATGAGAATAATGATGCTAATGCTAATAACAATGATAAAGACAATAATGATTGTAATGCTAATAATAATGCTTATAATAATGGTGATAATAATGATAGTAAGAATGAGAATAAGGATAATAGTAACCAAAAATAGCAATGGTAACTGCTAAAAGGTCTGTGAAAAAAACGAACATCTTTATATGAGTTATTAATATTCTTTCATTCCTTCACACCTATAAACATTTCTTTTTGCCACCACTACGAAGTGGAACTTATCTTTCCGTTTATCACTTTGATAATTAGTTTATCAATCTCTCATAAAATAATCCCAGAAGCAAGAATAAAGATAAATGCAATTTATGCTTTAACAATGCGATTTTATATATAGGTGAAATGTGGAATAGGAAACAAAAAGTATGAATTAAGTTTACACACACTCATACAAACACACACACACACACACACACACACACACACACACACACACACACACACACACACACGATACACAATATTAGTAATGATAGTAGCAATGATTATAATAACCATGATGTTAATTACGATATTGATATTCATAGCAATACTAGCGATAGTAGTGATGGTGATGATATTAATTGTAATTGAAATAGCAATAACAACAAAAATATAGTAATAACAATACTAATGATGATAAGAATACGGTAATATGAAGAACAATAGTAATAACATTAGTCTTTCTTGATGGGTAACTGAGCAATTTTGCAGGCTGGGTCTTAACCATTAAGATACGCAAGCACAAAAATGTATAGAATGAGTAGACTAGATTCAATTGGAGTGATTGATTTGCCTCTTAAGAAGAACTTAGATGTTCTACACAAGGGAAACAAATTCAAGATGCCAGGGAGTACTTTTTAATTAATGAAATTATGACAAAAGGCATTTTTTCAAGATACACCATGCAATTTACACTTCATCTCTTGCAAATTTCCATAGATATTTGTAGAGAGATATATCGCATTTTCTATCTGATCTGTCATCCATACAATAAAAATATTGCGTAAAAGTCTGACCATAAAATGTGACGTTATTACACCTTAGGTTCTTTGAAGGGGAAAATTCATACATTTCTGGTGAATTTATAAGAAAATTTGAGATTTGGTGATTCTATTAAGCTCTAAAATATTTAATTTATCTATTTCTATCCTTTTTTTTCTTCTTCTTTTTTGCTTTAGCTTTGACTGCAGTTACCATTTACAGGGGCATCAAATTAACATGCAATAATATTCTAATACGATGAGGGGTCATGCAAAAAATTATGTAGATGCTATTGTATAGACTTAATTTTAATATCCAGTCTGTGACAAGGCTATGAGCTGTTAGATTTGGCAAACAGACTATGAATCACAAACGTCCACACATGTCAACTCCATTCCATGTTATCAGTAGTAAGGAGATAGCAAGCAGCTCTGCATAAATAGAGTTTTTAGGGTTGAACTGATGAATAGACCTTATCTTTAAGTCTGTCGTGCTTATACAAATTACCTATTACCATAATTTACAGGACTATCTACAAAATCAAATGCCTCATTACTAATGCAATAGGGTTGACAAAGTGGTTGATATACATATATGTTTTTTTATGAAATAATGATAATAACAAAGTAACGTATTTCCATTAGCATGATGACTGTTAATATCAGTTTTATTACTATCACTACTACAATAAAGTAATATTAATCATGATAATAGTGGTAGTAATAGTAACAACATTAATGATGGTATTAAAAGATGATAAGGATGAAAAAGACAGTGAATTGTATGACAAGATAAGAATTATGATTATGAAATTAATAGCGCGCGAAGAAAACTGTATGGAAAGGAGCCTGATGAAATGAGTGATGAAAATATTGTATATGGCAACATGTGACAATGGTAACAATAGTAGTGATGCTAGTGATAAGGATGATAATGATAATGGTAACCGCAATGATGATGATAATGATATATACTGATGTCAACAACGATAAAAGTAGTAGCAGTAATAATAGTAATGACAATGATATTGACCACTGTTGAAGTAATAGTAAAAACCAACGATGACAAAAATGGAACTAATTCAAATGATTATAAGACACACAAAGAATAACAAACACAGCACTTGGTGAGCCCACCCTTAATCAACCGACAAGAGGCAGCCACAAAAAAGCACGGAGCCAGGCAACAGTGCCACCCAGCGTGCCACAAACAACGATGCACCTTAGCAACATGCACACCGTAGCACGTGGCACCGCTTATGACCCGATCCCCCTGTCCCATGCGAGTGGAGGGAGGGGGGTATAGTTCTCCCAGGTACCACTTGAGGGGGGAAAGGAGGGAGGGGGGGTGTCTAGGGTCTCATATCTTTGTTATCGGGGTTTTGTTTTTCACTCTTGTCTCCCATAACACCTGTGTGGTATGGTTCGCTTATGTTCTTGCTGCCTCCGAAATCTCTCGTTCCTTCCTCCTCCTTTTTTCGTTCTTTCTTTCTTTCTTCCATTTCCTTGTTCTGCTGTCTGGCTTTGGCGTGTCTGGTTAGTTGTCTGGCTGCGGTTGTTTCTCTGCCCCGCAGGTAAAGAGCTTTGGGAATTAGTGAGATAAAGTTCACCTTGATATGAAAAAACAAAAACAGTTCAATGAGCGGCGTGGTGATAATCCTGAATAGAGTTCGGCCACCGTATGTAAATAAAGGGTGCGGTGGCAACGTACCCTACGGATGTGAGCGTTATCTGCGATAAAAAGGGAAGGAAAATCCTTTGATTTGGACCCGCTGCACAACAGCTTGCAAACTCTGCACAAGAGAACTCCCGGTATAGCGATTTTGGCGTGAGTGGAACATATAAGACATGTGTGTCTGTGTGTGTGTGTGTGTGTGTGTGTGTGTGTGTGTGTGTGAGAGAGAGAGTGAGTGCGTGCGTTTAGTACGTGCGTGCATGTTTGTGTGTGCGAGACTCCTGAATGAAGCAGAGATTCGTGTCTTTTTCGTCTGCCTCCAAGCTTTTATCTAAGCGATAGCCCACTTATCTGCTTGCTTGTCTCACACTCTGGCTGCGAACTTGTTTACTGACTTTCAAAGAAACAAAAACGGACTAGAGAAGAATGAGAGTAAATCAAATTTAAAGAATAAAGTTCAGAAGAATAATTAACAACAAGATAACTACAAGGAATGGTAAAAAAAATAAATAAATAAATAAATAAATAAAAAACAGTAATGATCCCTCTAAAATATACTCCAACCAAAAAAGAAAATTACCATTTCGGTAGTTAACATTCACAAACGACAAAAACAACCACAATATCTGTCACGAAAATACGAATCCTCTCTCGAAATCATCAAAAGTCATACCCTTTTGCCAACGCCTTTTACATAAGGATGTTCGCAAATCTGCCGAGTCACGGTTAACGAAGCGATTTCGTCGGGTCTTGAGGCCTAAGGATGAAGTTGGTTGACGTCTTTCTTTGGACTTTGCTCTGAGAAACGGTTTATTGTGTCAGATAACCCTTCGGAAACTCATTGGAAGGATTCGAGAGAGTGTGTGAAATAATCTCATTATAATTTTTATTATCGCCATTTTCATTATTACCATTATTATTATTATTATTATTATTATCATACGTATCATTATCATGAATACTGATACCATTCTCATTACTTTTATTATCAGTATAAGTATCATCATCATCGCTGTTATTATCATTATCATCAGAGAAAGAGAGAGAGAGAGAGAGAGTGTGTGTGTGTGTGTGTGTGTGTTTCTCTTTGTGTGTGTGTATTTCTCTTTGTGTGTGTGTATTTCTCTTAGTGTGTTTGTGTGTGTACGTGTGTTTTTTTTCTATTTTTGTGTGTGTACGTGTGTGTTTCTATTGTTGTGTGTGTATGTGTATGAGATTCTATTTGTGCGTGTGTGTGTGTGTGTCACTCTTACTTTATCAATCTAACAAAATAACTTTTCTGCTTTGAATGACGGATTATCAGTCATTTAAATCATATCCAAAGCTGTCTGTCCCTCTCCTATCCTCCTATCCATCATCCTTTAAGCCACTTGTCTCTCTGAGAACTTTGGAGTTTTCTAGTCGTTACTTATTAATTCATGATTACTCATTTATTGTCAATTGTGTTACTATCCTTATTATCATTATCATTATTACTGTTATTACTAACATTATCACCCTTATTATTATTATCACATAAATAAGTAGTAGTAGTGTCGCTATTATAACCATCATTATCATCCACGGTAGTAGTAACAGTATCATTATTTGTAGTATCATCATTATTAGTATCATTATTCTATTTTTTCATCGCTATCATTATTATTATCATTATCATCATGATTATTATTTTCATTGTTATTATCATTATCAGCATTAGGATTATTATTATTACTATGCCTTTTACTTCAGTCATTATTATCATTATTACCCCTACCCTTGTTGCTTTTATTATTACTTTTGTCATTTTCATCATTATTACTTCTACCCTTGTTGTTATTACTATTACTTTTGTCATTATAATCATTACCACTACTGTTTTAGTTATTACTATTAATTTTATCATCATTACTATCATTACGATTATTATTATTAACACTACTTTTATCATTATCATTATCATCATAATCATCATGATCATTATCATTATTATCATTATCATCATTACCACCATTATTATAATTACCCTTATCGTTATAATCATGATCATTATCATTATTATCATTATCATCATTATCATTGTTATTCTTATTATCAACATCCCCAAATACATTAAAAGGCTTTCTCGATATTGCAGTCTTTGTGCTACCTAGAGAGAGATAGAATGGACATACATGTACAGAAGGGACTTTAGTATGCTCTCTCTTGGTCGTTGCAGATGACCTACAACATGGGAACTCGAGGTGGTCAAACATACATTATTGAGGAAAGTAAGGGGCGTCTCTTCACTAGGCGAGATCTTGAATGGTCCTCAGGTCAGCCTGATCCACTTGGGCCAAGCCGAAAAGTGCCGTCTACAGACGACGAAGGTTGTACTCCGTTCTGTCGATGACCCGGCGTGGGATGAAGGTCGAAGGTGCAGTCATGTGACCACCGACTATTCCCCTTGGGTCAGAACTACGGTTTAAGCAATGTGTGTCTCCTCCTTCAGGCCATCTTCCCAGCAATGAACCGTTAGCACACCACATGCCTAAAGAGAAGAGGACGGTTGGCGAAGGGGATTGACTTAGTCAGCGACCGCATGACCGAGCACGTGCGTACCACGATGTGTCCTCGTGGCTGGGTTCTTGAGGATACGCTGGAATAAGTATATCCTTTAGTGGCACCCAGAATGTTAATAAGTCACACGGAATATAATAACCCTAAACTAGAAGATCAAGGTGTGGAGTGATCCCAAAGTTCTGGACAAGCTCTGAGTTTTGTTTGGATTTAGTTTCATGACCAAAACATTATGATTTGTGTCCGCATTTGCTATACCTTCTGTCGCACGGTGTAATACATGCACAGAGACTGATGTTGGATGTATAGGCAACAAGCTTGTTTTATCTTTTTAGGCAATTCCATATATCATGATTGTACAAAATGAATAACAGTGGGCCAAAGACACTACCTTCAGGAATGCCAGAAATATTTGTGTATTCACCTGTCCTTTAACTCCTACCCTCGACATCCTCCATGTATCAAATCCAATAAAAATCAACAAACAATATTTTCCAATGCCCTTTCTTTTTTGTTTCTTTTATATATGAGCTTTGGAACTGTTACCTAATGTCTAGAATATAAGGATATAGTCAAAAGAATACAATAGGTGCTTAAGCCCTTTCCGGAGGTGTATTGTAGTCAGGAAAAGGAGTATTTATAAGCAAATGCTTCTCAGCGTTATGCCAGATATCGATAGGAGTCAAATAAGACTGAAATCAGATAGACAAATTCGTTTATCACATTTAGGTAACATCATTGTGTTGCTAATTTTCCAACAGCTGCGAAAGTGTTTGTCCAGACTACATGGTATGCCACTTAAACAGAAATTATTTGTTAAAGCTCCAAATTCCCATTCTGATTCAAAATGATTCCATCACAATAACGATGAACGTAAGAGAGAATGAACAAAAATAACAATAGTAATAACAGCAAGTTGAAACAAGAAAGACATGAAACATGAATAACAGAACGTATGTATGCATATTAAACGCAATAACACCACTACAACATGTTCCCTCATTTCTTTTTTTTTAATGTTTATTATCATTATTTATCAATGTTATGAATTCTGTACGTAGAGGTCGCCTGAGACTCACGTGATGCGCAGATATACTTCAAGTTGATTGTTATCTTTAGTAATCACTGTCTCGTCACCAATGCTGCTGTCTTAGTGTGTTTGGCTGAGCTCATTCGCGTCCAGACATGTAAGTCGGAGTTTTAGTGTTAATTAGCGGTGGCAAGTCCTTTAAGTTGCATGGGCTGAAACCCCGGATGACTTAGGAGTCTGCCAAAAATATGTCCACGTGAATAACAATCATATAGGAGGACTCGGTTCGCAAACTAAGATCCGTATATATATTTTCAAGTTGAAGATTTTCTGTGTTATATAAAAACTAGAATAAAATAATTTTTTCGTTCCGACGCGAAATTATGTTCTCTGTCCATACTGAAAATAATGTCTTGCCATTTATATAAGATAGCGCCCGATCATACATAGCAAACCTAATAAAACCAAAGAACATAAGTCAGCCAATAATGTATACATCCTTTTTCATAGAATGAACCAGGTACTTCTCTCTAGCCATGGATGTTATCTCAATTTATATAATAACTGACCTGTAACACTAACGGCTCGGTATCAGATAATATGCCAAATTGCTGTTACGTAAATTGCTAGCTCAGCTCCACCTAGAAACAAGCTTGTGCTAATAACAAGCCACTAATTGATTAGGAAGTGGCATAATCCCCATAAAAAAAAACAGACGTGATCTTTGGTGATTCTCATAATCGGAGAAAAATGAAGATATGGGTTAAACGGTGATCGTTGCCAGTGAGGCATTTTGTATCCTTTACCCAACAGGTATGTGAGGCTATTTTTCTCTCTCTATCTGTACCCTGAACCCAATACAACATTCTTCTGTTGATAAGTGGAAGTAATCTTACTTCGATTGTCTTACACGTGAATGACAATAAGCACATGCAATATTAATGTGAATGGGCAAAGTTATTTAGTTAAATTTGATTGCTGATTAACACACACAGACATATAGAGATAGATAGATGTAGTCGAAGGTAGGCTCCGACGTGGCCGTCATTACCCGGTGAATGTGCCATCGACAGAGAAAAAGAAGAACGCACAGAGGCTTTGTCGTGTGTGTGCCCACACTCAGTTGAAACAAATAAAGAGATGGATACACACAGAAACAGACATGTAGTATATGCATGTATGGGTGTGTGTATATACATACATAAATACATATATATATATATATATATATATATAT
>BOPN01002714.1:167500-170000 GCA_017312705.2 Penaeus japonicus | reverse complement strand
GTGCAGATGCGTGCAAATAGCAGGTTCTTTAGAGCGATATGGTTGCGAAATGGCTGGGTAGATTTTGACATAACCGTATTGATATTGCTATCATTATTATATTATTTTCATCAATATTACGGTTATCATCATTATTATTATTATTATCACTGTTATTGTTATTTTCATCATCATTAATATTACTATCACTCATATTATTTTCAGTACCCTTGTTACTAAAATAACGATTATTATTACTATCATCATTATCATCATTAACATTGTCATTATCATCATTAACATTGTCATTATCATTATTATCATTATTTCCATTATTATTATCATTATTATTATTATTTTATTATCATTATTATTATTATTATCATTATTATTACTATCATTACTATTATTTTTTTATAATAATTACATTTGTTATTATCACTATTATCATCATCATTATTATTACTACTATCATCATTATAGTTTTAACCTTATCATTATAATTATCATCGTTATCATTATTAACATTATCATCATCATCACAATTACCATTATCATTATTGTATTTATTGTTATAGTCAGCATCATCTTTATCGTTATTATCATCATTATTATAATTACTCTTATTATTATATTATCAATATTACTATTACTTTTTAATTATTACCATTACTACAATCATTATCATTATTACTGTTACTTTTATCACTATCCTTATTAATATTTCCCTTATCATCACTATTGTCATTATCATCATCCTTATCATCTTTATCATTAGTTGTAGTATTAGTATTAGTAGTATCATCATAATCATTATCAATATCATTATCTTTTAGTTCATTTGGAAGATGGAGAAAAATCTGTAAATGCCATATCAGGCCAGTTTATATTACACGTCACATTATATTGTACAACTCTACAATACAGATAAATTACATGGCATATAATGTTAGTCTGCCAATGATCTTTAAGAAATTTCAATTATAAATCTGTAACAGTATACCATTCATTTGAAATTAAATATTCGCTTGTCCTAAGATAAACAGGCTAATCGTATTTCTTCCTGTTTTCTATACCCCGTGTCCGTGCATTTGATAAAAGCTTTGAATGTTATTATTTATTATCCTCTCGCCAGATCTTTTCAGCCGTGTCGTTCGAGAGCCTCAGTTGGGCGGCCGCATCCCTAGTCCTTTCCTATTGTGTTGGTCATCATACTGATAAGAGCGTCGTATGATACAAAAGACAATGACAATGCCGTAATATTTTTAATTCATGCACATTTATCTTCGTCAACCATCACCCTGACGAAGGACGTGTTAGTCGTTCCACGAGTATTTCGTAAACTGCGTAAGGACGATGCGAAAACAATGCGACTCAGGTTGTGACAATGCGAAGACGATGCCGAAGAGGGAAAGCGATAAGAGATATAGTTGGTGATTGCATGATTCGTTCCTGTCATGGGTACGAGTGCTGTGGTTGTGGATAGGTCACACAATACATTTGAAAATTAATAGAATATCTAAGAGATTACTGTACTATAATGATGTCGGCATATATATAGTAACGTGTGAAAGTTCATAGTGTAGTGCGGAAATGAATACTTTTTTTATATATGAAATCGGAGTAAATTATGTTGACATAAATGTATCGTTGAATAATTATTTTCAATCAACGTATGATATCAATTACCTTCCATGAAATATATCGCGTTACGTAAAGTTTCAATGAACATGATTAGCATATTTTCCGTAATTTCTTTTTAGCTCGCTTAATTCTCCATCTTTTTCACTATAATCTTAAATAGACCTACACTGTTGCGGCGTCGAGAAGATTTTTTGACTCAAATATGGGCGTCGAGCGGATGATCAACGTTAGAATATCAAAAATTTTAGATGTTCTCCTTTCAAATGAAGTCCAGAAACATAACGTCCCAGGACAGGAATATCTTCCATTCTGTTTCTTTATTTTTCTTTCTTTCTTTCTTTCTTTCTTCTTCCGTTTTTCCTTTTCCTGATGTTGCTTTCTTTTCTCTCATTCTTTCTCTGTTCTTTTTTTACTCATTGTATATTGACAATCAGTTGATTCGGGGCCAACCATTCCCCTATATTTATAAAATCGCAGAAAGGAAACGCCACTCAATATCCGTTGAATGGAAGATGAGATAAGTTCCGAAAATAGTTGCGTGTTGGGTGAACGTCGGCGACCACGTGTCATATAATAAGGATAATGTGATGTTAAACTGGTTCTGGAGAAAACTTGCATCCCTTTTCTTGAAGACGGATGCGCGATGTGTTCAAGGCTCTTGTCATTAGATGTGTCAAAATGAAAATGATAAGAATAGGGCTTGTACGAGATGATATTACGTTCAGATTGGAAATATATTATGGATATCATTGTTATCATTATTGCTATCATCATTGTTGTTTTTATTTTTAATCATTATCTCCTTGTTCCTTCTTCTTCTTCTTCTTTTGTTTTTGCTTCATCATGATTATCATCATCACGACTATTATCATCATAT
>BOPN01002714.1:147500-150000 GCA_017312705.2 Penaeus japonicus | reverse complement strand
ACCTCTCTTTCCCTGTCCTCTTCCCTTTCCTCCATTTTCCCTCTTGCCTCCCCTCCACTTCTGTCTTTCCCTCTCCTCTCCCCTTACCCCCTTCTTTCACTTTCCTTTCCCCCCTTCCTCTCTCATACCTCTCCTATCCCTTCTCCTCCTCCGTCTGACCATCTTTTTCCCTCTCTTCCCCCTCTCTTTCGTTCTCCTGTCTCCCCTCTCTCCTAGTCTTTCCCTCTCCTCTCCCCTCTCTACCTCTCTTTTCCTCTCCTCTCTTCTATCCATCTCTCTTTTCCTCTCTTCTTCCCTCTTCCCCATTTTCCCTCTAGCGTCCCCTCTCCCTCTGTCTTTCCCTTTCCTCTCCCCTCTCCACCTCTCTTTTCCTCTACTCTTCCCTCTCCTTCATTTTCCCTCCTCCTCCTCCCACTTGTCCTCCTCCCTCTCCTTTCCCTCTGTCCTTCCCTCTCCTCCACCCCCTCTTTCACTCTCCTTTCCCCCTTTCCCTCTTTTATCTCTCCTCTCCCTTCTCCTCCTCCGGCTCCCCATCTCTTTCCCTCTCCTCCCTCTCTCTTTCGCACTCCTATCTCCCCTCTCCTTGAGTCTTTCCGTCTCGTCTCCTCTCTCTTACTCACTTCCCCTCTTTACCTCTCCTCTCCCCCTCTTTCCCTTTCCTCTCCCCTCTCCCCCTCATTTTCTCCTTTCTCTCTCCCTCTTTACCTTTCCTCTCCCCCTTCTCTCGTCTCCCCCTCACTGCCTCTCTCCCGTCCCCTCTCTTTCTCTCTCTCCTTCCCCCTCGCCCCCTCCCCCCCCCCACACACACACACCCTTCATCAAGTCAAGGACATCACTACGAGAGGCCTCACCCCGTCCTATCGCCTATCCACCCGTTCACCCACCCCAGCCCAACTTCGGACCCAACCCACCCTAAGCCCACCTTCAGGCCCAACCCACCCCATCCCATCTTCGGGCCCAACCCACCCCAGCCCACCTTCGAAGCCAACCCACCCTTAGCCCACCCCATTTACCAAGAGTCGGGTGATCATGCAAGATTGCATTCCCTCTTACTCACTCACTCCTCCTCCTACTCCTCCTCCTCCTCCTCCTCCTCTTCCTCCTCCTCTTGTTCCTCCCACTCGTTCCTCTTCCTACTCCTAATCCTCCTCTTCGCAACCACTCTGTTTCCTCCTTCTCCTCCTCATCGTCCAGTTCTTCCTCCTCTTCCACCACCTCTTCCTCCTCCTCATCGTCCAATTTTCCTCCTTCTTCTCCTAGTCCTCTTGCTCCTCTCCCCCTCTTCCTTCTCCTTCCCCTCCTACCACCCACTTTCTTCCTCTTTTCTCATCCTCCTTCCCTTGTCAAACATTCTTCATCTTCCTCCTACTCCCACTCGTCGTCCTCTTCCTCCTACTCCTCCTCCTCCTTTTCCTTCTTTTCCTCCTCCTACTCATCCTCCTCCTTCTCCTCGTCCTCTTGCTCCGGTTCCTCCACTTCCTTCTTCTTCCCCTCCTACCACCTACTCACATCTTCCTTGTTTTCTTTATCCTTATTGTTGTCATTGTTATCATTATCACCATTGTCGCGGGGTATAAGGCTCCGTAGCCACAATATACTATAATTAGTGGGTTCCTGCCGAATTAATTTCTATGAATTGGTAGCGTGTAGAAATCAATTGACACCCCTGGATTAGTTCTTAGTAAATGAATAAGCTGCCATATGAAAAAATATGAAACCGTGAAAAATAAATCTTAATGAATATTCTTCAGTATTGTATAAAGTATAATATATGAAGACTGGTTCATATTTATAATTAAAAATAAAGAATCATGTCCAGCTCCTATGAAAAACAAATACCGTCAGGAAACAGAACTTAACTTGTATTATTATGGTGATGTGACGCTTCGATGGGCTGAGTCTTCCATCGGCCGGCTAATTTTAAAAAATCACACAGGAGGATAGCGAAACACCGTTGTCTGGCTGAGAATGGATCTATTTCCCGCTCTACGCGGCTTATATTTATAACTTTCGTGACGTCATAAATCAGATATATACATAAATGCAAAAGAAAAGCCACAAAAATCATACAAAATCATCATCAGGAGACAGTAAAACTGAGAAAATTATTCATTCACACTGTAATAAACTGAGAGAAATTAAAACAGTAAAAATAATGCGTAAAATTGATATTTCTTAAAACAAAAACAAAGCCACTGTAGGTGTGGAAAAATAACTAAAAATTAAGGTAAAAATTAATGACAATAAAAAATAGCATAACAGGTTAAAGAACTCAAAGATGAAGCGTGAACAAATATACTTGTAAAAGAATCGCAGACGAAAGTATGGAGTGAAAGGGCAAACTCAAACAAATGCGAATAAAACAAACGAAGCATAAAACAAATAAAAGGCAGACAAAAAGAAGATAAGGTAGCAGCCGAAGATCGTACAGTAAGGCGAAACGCACGAGACGACGGGAGATGACTGGGAGATGTGAGGCTGCGGGATGCCACCTTACACC
>BOPN01002714.1:132500-135000 GCA_017312705.2 Penaeus japonicus | reverse complement strand
CTCATAATCTCTTAAACAGCTGTTTTTTTTTTTTTTTTTTTTTTTTTTTTTTAGTAACAGATAATGGTATAGCATAGTATGGTTCTTCATCGGAAATTGTGAATTTGGCTAACTTGTCAACTTTATCACATGATGATATTCTTATATGAGAGGGTATTTAGTGCAGTGACACTTGTATACCCTGCTCCGAAAGTCCGGAAATTTGATGTAAGATGTTTTTAGATACCATGTTTGTTTTTTTTGGATAAATGCAGTGAGCCTATAGAGTGCATCCTGGCTGTCAGAAAAGACAGCCAGGTGGCACCCCTGTTCATTACTTTTTTTATAGCATGGTATATGTCTAATGATTCAGCAATAGTTGTGCTTACCCAGTATGAAATTCGCACACTCTTCCTTTAAGAAATGTCAGAAATTAAGACACCAATCCCAGCTACTCCATAAGGATCAGTGGAGGCATCACAAGACTGCAAGTGGGGGTTCACCATGAGGAGGATGGAGGATTTCTTCAATATATTTTGTAGTTTCTGTAAATTTATGGTCTCGTAAGGAACTGCAAGATTCTAGTACCATGGACGTTGTTAATTTGGGTGACACAACTGTGTATTGTGGGGAGATCTAAATTTTTTTAACTTTTGCAGTCATTGAGCAACCAAGTATAATTCTCATAGCCTTATTCTGCAGAACCTCAAGGGATTTGAGAGCATTTGTAGGTAACAGACTAACTAACAGAACTAAGGAATTATACATCAACCCCAGGACTCTGAGGGAAGCGCCAACATATCTGTTACTTATATGTTGTAATGGTCTTAAACGTTCCAAGCAACATTCTCTGATATTTTGAAAAATTTCCTGGGTGAAACGAGAATAGCGTGAGATGAGATGTGGAGCAATCACCATAACACCAAGATACCTATAGGAGTCAATCCTTGTAATAACTTGTCCACCTAGTCTGGGTATTTAAGGCAATTGAAGAGGTCTGGATATATGTTTGCTCTTGATGCGGTTGATATGAGGCCAAAAGATGCCCACTTTTTGCTGAATATTCCGAAAACTCCCCCTTGTGGGGCACCTAACTCTAATTTACCGAAAACACTAAGAGAACCTTCGTATTATATTATATCTTTCCTTCTAGTTAAATAGTCCTTTATCCATAGTAGCAGCTTTCCCTTAACTCTCAAGATAGTTAGTTCATGGAGTTGCTGTTGGGGAGGCCTTGTTGAAAGCACCTATAAATTCTACAAATTAAGAAGACTGTATTTTGCTTCCATGTACAGTAGGTACAGTGATAAACACATTTGTGTTCCTTTCCCTTTTTGGAAGCCAATGATATATGGATGAATTTGGTCTTTGATCTAATGAAGAAAACATGTTAGAAGGATTATTTCATAGGATTTGGAGAGACAGGATGTTAATGAAATTGGTCTAAATTCGTCTGGGCGTCCTGGTTTGGGGATGGGAATGATGGTTGCCTGTTTCCAGGAGGTAGTCAGAGTGCCTGTAGCATAGGTTAAGTTGAAGAGATCTAGAAGAGGATTTCTTTCCTTTACCTATACCTTAGCAAGGAGTCGGACAATGCTATATGTAATGCCATCATCCTCAGGTGCAGTGGATTTGTTAGTTTTAATTGCTGCAAGAAGTTCGTCAGTTGAAAATGGTATGTCACCCTCATCTGCTAATTGTCACTGATAGTTAGTTTCATTTCTGTGTTTTGATTTGTAAGAGCACCTACGTATGGATAATGGAAGATTATCAAGAGAAGAGTCCTTACACCTTTTATTGAGGAGAGATGAATCTATTGCTTCTGGGTGAGGATGAGGTGTTGCATTGTATGAATTGGCATCATTCTTATTGATGTCCTTCCACACATTACTCATGGAGTCAATTGATTATGCCCAGGTTTGCAAACTCTTCTCGCTTTTGAGTAATTATTTCGTTCAGCTTTTTACCGAAGAACTTAATGTTCCTAGTTAAGTAAGGGTTATCCTTAAGTGTTTTGCCTGACTCACAGTAGATCGTATTAATTTTCTAAGAAGTTTTATCTCGGGATCTTTGTTTTGATGTCGCACTCATTTGACTCTAGAGGATGGAGACCTATGCATGTTTTTTTTGGGGGGGATGGAGTTAAATAATAATATTGCCAACTTGTTGACAGAGTGTTTCATTAAAATGATCGAGATTGATAGGAGTAAAGTTCAGCAGGCGATCCTTTTAATGAACTCGTCATATTTAGTGGCAATATGATTTCATAAACGTGGCATCGGTGGGTCTCTTTTACAGAATGGCAGGGTTGTACTTAATGCTGATCGTTGATTAAGAATGGGATGACCTCTGTAGTGCTTGGTAAGTTATGCTGATTGTACTATATAATCTTATTTGCCCCCTAGATGAGTCTTTTCTATGGCACATAACAGATGTACTTGGTCACTTGTGTGTTGAAGAGAATCATAATATACCTTACCGTGTTTGCCAAAGGTGCTTCCCTCAGAGCCAAGGAGAGGAT
>BOPN01002714.1:105000-122500 GCA_017312705.2 Penaeus japonicus | reverse complement strand
CCGCCGGAGTTGCTCCGTGTCTTACTCCTACCAAGTGTTCTTGAACTTCATATCTCTCTCGCTGTACTGAATTGAACTAAACTCCTTGGTCACAGCCGGCGTCAGAAATACGATAGGATGCGGACGGAAGGCCTAGGAAGCCATGGGTTCGGATTGTGGCACGACCAGGTCATTGAGGCGTGCGGTGCACTACCGAGGTGGACCGATCCCCACCACGGTGCCTTGGAGTCCTGGCGTTGAGGGTGGAAGTCGCGTGGGATGTATCTAAACAGTGGCTGTACCAGAGACGTTGATGCAGGAGGAAAGGGTTGTGGTCCTGTAGGACAGCGTCTAAATCATAGCATTCAACAGTTATGCATCTGGCTGACTTAACCGCCAACACAGTTCGGCTAATTGAGCTGTGGATAGTACACAGAGCTGAGGTGATTTGAAATATGGAATTCTTTACTCACGAATTAATCAATGGCCGCCAACTGCCACTTCTCCAGGTCTGAATGCCGGAAAAGGCGTGGGTTGAGTAAGCAAGTAAGGATGAACATGTGATACCGATCTCGTCCCTCAGATATTGTCAACGTCTCGCCCACGGTGGAGGAGAACGCAACTCTGCCAATGTAACGAAACGCGAACCTTTAAAGGCAAGTTTCCAACCTATGCAGTAACAGGTATGGACGGCTGCCGGAAGACACGAGGAAACCAATGCCTGATTTGCTGCATTCATTGGCAAGGCAGGTGGTTCAAATGCTGTCGAAAGGTTTCCCAACGTCCTGTACATGGGCGAGGATATGTTGTTTCGATGATTAGAGGGCCGCATCAAGGGCCTCATCCAACTAGAATAGTTTGGATAACTCTACCAGTTCTCAGGAAGGGCACCGTCTCTACCTCGAGACAGTTTTCCGGCAGTCGGTTGGCGTGGACGAGTCGAGGATTATCAGGCCAGAGAAGTCAAGCGTTGTCCTGAAAAATATTGATGTAATTGCAAATTTAATGGCAGTAATAATACTCACTAAAAAGGGTAAAAAAAGAACGAGGATACATTGACCATATGAACACACACACACACACACACACACACACACACACACACACACACACACACACACACACACACACACACACACACACACACACACACACATAAGAACAAAAAGTCAAAGAGAAAAAACAAACAAACGAACAAACACACGTAAAAAAGCAGCACATAAGGCTGACAATCAAAACCCTTTAATCAGTAGCTATTAATTGGAATGTCCGATCCCGATCTAACTAGGCTATATTTTTCTGCTGAGTTGTTGCTTCATTATTCGCAGTTATGGTTGAATTATGCACAATTCCAGCAAAATTACAGATGTGATGATGACATGATGATGGTGCATATCACTCAATATATGACACGAGCAGTGTGGGTTTGTGGGTTTGCTCGTGTTCCTGTGTGTGTTTTTTTTGTTGTTGTTTTTTCTTTTTATATCTGATTGAGTCTATATGTCTGTGTATGTGTTAATATCTTTGAGTATTTCTGTATGCGTGTATGTTACTATCTGTGAGTGATTGTATAAGTGTGGCTTGCGTGTGTATCTGTATATGTGTGTATGTATGAGTGTGTGTGTGAGTGTGTGTGTGTATAAGTGTGTGTGTGCGTGTGCGTGTGTGTGTGTGCGTGTGTGTGGGAATAAATTTAAGTAAAAAAGTTAAAGTATTCTTTATTATCAAAAATGTTATTATGATGAATTTCAGCCTCCGGAAGATATTAAAAGTATTACAACAAACGTTAGTCAATATAATTAATTTTTCATATGACATTAATGTACAAATAAACATTAAGGGAGATCTTGTTATAATGAAGTTAAAAAGAAAAAAAAAATTACTTTACAGTCTGTAGATTACAGTTTAGATTCCATTTGTACTAGCAATGCTGCAAGCATCCAACAAGCCTGAGCATCGTATGTATAGAGTTAGATAGATAGATAGATATAGGGAGAGAGATAAATAAATAGATAAATATATAGATAGATAGATAGATAAACAGATAGATAGATTGATATATATTGATATATACAGTAGATATACCTATAAACATATATACATATATATATATATATATATATATATATATATATATATATATATATATATAAACATATATATATGTATATATATATACATATACATACATATATATATATATATATATATATATATATATATATATATATATATATATATATATATATAAATTTTTACTCGTGTATTTTTCCCCTGGAGGGATGGCTGGGGCGAAGCACATCACTACAACACGACCCACTAAAAGAGTTGTCCAACCAGACGCCTTAAGAGACGTCATGGAACTTACCTTTATGCTGTTAGCAGAGCAGTGATAGCGAATTTTTACAAACAACTCCCGCGGGCGCTCGGCAGCCACGGAATCACAAGTTCAAGTCCTAAATCAGGTTACCGAAGTTATATGTATGTGAGGAGATGGTAGAATGCAGTTATGCATTTTTAATATATACAAATTTTTACCTCCCTGACCAGGACTCGAACCCGCGCCGTAAGATACCCAGGGGTCACAGCCCGTAAGGGCTACCCTGGAGTAGAAGAGAGCTGCGGGTCTGGGGTGGGGGCTGACTACTCTACTGTAGTCTCGTGCTACCTTCAAAAACAAAGCACTGAAGGTGCAGGCAAGGCACTAAAAGTGCAAAGAGTCTGAAAACAGCGTTTTACTCGACTAAATTACGTTATGGAAGCACAGAAACAACAATGTCGAGTAAGACGAGAGGCCCCGGAAACCAGGGTAGCTCCTGTGTCACAAGACTTATTATTTGTTGCTGCTGTGTTTACAAAAACAACAGGGTGTGAGGCATACAGAGTCTCATACACGAGTGAGAGGCTATCTGCTACCGAAACACGGCCTCGCAGGGTTTATATGGGCCCCTTTCCAGGGAGGGAGTGAGTAGTAGGCCGTCCAGGGCAACGCCATCTCTTGGCGCTTCCTCCCCTCGTGGCGATAAAAGGGGGAAGTCGCGTATTTTTCCCCTGGAGGGATGGCTGGGGCGAAGCACATCACTACAACACGACCCGCTAAAAGAGTTGTCCAACCAGACGCCTTAAGAGACGTCATGGAACTTACCTATATGCTCTTAGCAGAGCAGTGATAGCGAATTTTTACAAACAACTCCCGCGGGCGCTCGGCAGCCATGGAATCACAAATTCAAGTCCCAAATCACGCACACACACACACCCAACACAGAGGAAACAAGTCTATACAATTAACAGCCACCAAAGTGAGGATGGCGAGCAAGAAGTACATCTACGTTGTCATCTGTGAACAAATGTATACAAATTTGAAGTAGGGTCTGTACCTATGGTAGTAAATTTGTCACTGCGGGGCAGTGGAGGCAATACTGGTCAAGAGTGTTTGCGTTGGGGCAGTTGCACAGCTTACAGGAGAAGTGCGGCACGTCCTCTGCTTGGGAGAGTTGCCATACTGGCCGGTACCCAAACCTGAGCCGTGCACTTACAACATTATGCCTACGCACAATAAGCCCATGTTGGCGGTACTTGTGGGGACTCTGAAGAAAGTGGTTAAGGTGCTGTATGGACACACTGTTGGTCCTTTCTGCATTCCTTCGATGTGTTGTTATGGCATGAGCAGCTGAGTATATGCTGATTCTAAAGCACCGTAGGGATGGCAAGGTGGTTACATCATCTAGGCCCAGTGCACAGGCCTCTTTGGCAAGACAATCCACTTTGTCATTACCAGTAAGTCCGATGTGAAAAGGCGTCCACACGAAAGATATGACAAGGGATGCGTCATGGGCAGTGGTGAGTTGACAGAATTTCTTGTACAACACGGCCACAGCTCGGTCTTGGTGAGGAAAGAGGTTGAAGAGCAAACAAACAAACAAACAATTATCTCATTAACTCTTTTCTGAACAATAATCATTGCTGCATCTAGAATGCCATGAAGCTCGCAGAAAGAAGAGCTCGATGAGTTAGGTAGCCTGCGGCAACGCCATTCACCATCCACAGGTGGCTCTATGGTGGGTGAAAGCACAGCACACGCCGCACTCCCGTCTGCCTGCACTGAACCATTAATATATATGTGGTGTGCAGCGGGGACAGACACGGACACTCTGGTGATGGTTTCTGGAGCCAATTGCTCTGTAAAAGGGGAAGGGCATCTTTGAAGATTGGTGTAAATGTGACAACAGGGAGAGGAACTCGCCACGGTGGTAAATCAGGGATAGCTGCCTCCTCAGGGACGTTGATACCAAGGCCACGAAGGTTGTTGCATACTTCATTGATGAGGTTGTGGCCACCTGGTCGAAGTGGAAGTCTGAGTGCATCTGGGTCGAGTGAAGTTCGGATAAGAGCAGAGAAGTGAGGAGCATGAATTGGGGAATGGAAACACTTGATTGAAAGATAAGTCACATTGGCATAAATTCTCTCTACAAGTGGGGACAGGTCGAGCTCAGACTGCATGTTGACTATGTGAGTGGAAGGAAGACACCCTAGGGTGAATCTTATGGCTCTATTCTGAAAATTTTCAAGAGGCTTTGGTGCTTTTCTGGGAAGTTGGCAAAGGACAGGTTACAAATAGTCAACAACTGATCGATGAAATAAAACATAAAGGGTCCTCATCACCGAGATAGAAACACCTGTGGCATTGGTGGCAAGCCACTTAACAGGAGTGAAGCGGGTCAAGAAGGTTTTTCACGATGGGGTGAATCCGTTGTTGTGCAGTTATGGCTGGAGTGACCAGGACTGGTGCACCAAGGTATGTGTACTGCGTGCAATGAGGTATGACATTCCCGCCCATTATAAACACTGGCAGTGCTCTAAGTTATGGTAGGAAAAAATTCTGCTTATTTTCTGAGGAGATAATACAGAAGGCACAAAGAAATTATGAAGAAAGACCTGAAGATCTTGAGGTGAGGTTCAGTGGATACAGATGTCATCTGTATAACAGGTGACAGTAGTTCCGGGGATGGGAGGGATAAGAGAAAGTTGACGGTGCATCAGGACATTGAAAAGGAAAGGGCTTAAAACGCCATGTGGAGTACCAAGCTCAAACAGTTCATAGGAGCTACAGGATCCCCTAACATGATATGTGAAGCCCTATTATTAAGAAAACCCCGTATCCACCTCAGAAGGTTTCCTTGAATACCAAAGTCCACCAGCTGGTCAAGAATAATTTCCCTGTTGGCTATGTCAAAGGCACTTTTGAGGACAAGAAAGGCAAATACCCTAGTGGAGGAAAGGTGGGTGTAGAGTTCTACAAGGCAATGTTGCGTACTTCTTTGCAGAAGGAAACAATACAGACTGGGAGAGAGTTTATCCTGTAGGGGATGCATTAGTTGGGTAAGAAGGATGCATTCAAGCACCTCACTAAAGCAGGAAGTGAGAGAGATGGGCCTAAATTTATCGGTTCCAGTTTTTGGTATTGGGACAATTGTGCTGGAGGTCCAGGCAGAGGGCACATATCCCTGACAAATACAAAGATTGAAGAGGTGTAGAAGAGGGTTACCAGGAACTTTCTGAATGAGGTGAAGCACTTGATATGTAAGGCCATCATCCCCAGGTGCAGTAGTCTTAGTCCCAGCAAGAGCACATCGCAGTTCATCCTCTGTTAGTGGTATGTCATCCTGCTCATCCAGTTTAAATAATGCATTCATCAGACGAAGGTTACGAATGTTACTTTGAGAGGAGAGAGCTTCTTGAATGTGTGCAGACAGATTGCAAGTTTGTGATTGAGCTGATCAAATAATGATGAGATCCTGAGCTTATTCCTGTGGACTATGGTGGAGGGCGTAGGTGGGTTTTTTCTTGACGGTCCTGTTTATTAGATACCACATGGTCTGAATGTTAGTCTGATGGTTGGTGCTGTCTGTATATTTCTCCCATGACTGTGTAGACGCACTTCTGAAGGCAATAAAGTCATCCCTCACTGTCTGGTACTGACACAGATGATCTGGTGTGGGTTGCCTCTGAAAAGCAAGACCAGCATCCACTGCCAATCTTTCTGCTTGGACAATATGATGATCTAACGTCCAGGTATGGGCCACAGGGCGACGTTGAATGTGAGGCTTAATAACATAACCGCAGTAAAAGTCATGCATGGCTTTTACCAGGGAATTGTACAAGTCAGGGGAAAGGAGGTCAAAAGTGGGAAGAAGTATGTAGGACAGTACTTGGGAGGGATGGAAATGCAGGTGCGGTGGTGAGGAAGCCTAGGTATGGTCAGTAGAGAGTACTGTAGGCTGAGAGCAATATGGTCAGAGAAGAGAGAAGGTATCGAATGGCAACTAAAACAGGATGCCACAAGGCCAGATGTTAGGATGTGCTACAGGGTACCCCCACCGGTATGTGTGGCTCCACCAGTATCCCAGCAGATGAGTTGGTAGTGCCATAAGTAGTTGAGCAAAAGCAGGCCACTTTGGTTAGGAATCGGAGAAGTGTCACCAACAGAAGGATGCCGGGCATTAAAATCCCCCATGTAGATCATTCCACAATCTCTCGGTCTCGGAAGAGCTTGGAGATTAATCACACCAGGGGCAGAGTACACACTGCACAGTATGAGTTTGCCATCTCCCACAGTAACCTTAAAAAGTTGAAGTCATATCAGCATGTGTGGAGCAACGGAGGAGCTTGTGAGGCATGGAGAAATGAACATGAGCAACGAGGCCATCCCTGGTATGATGTACATATGAGACATAGCCTGAGGGTGAGGGAGCTGTTTCCCCCGGCCGAGCACCACCAACAAAAGTTTCTTGAATAAATATGACCTGTGAGTGATGGAGATAAAAATATGTCCTAAGTGAATGGACATGTTTCGTGTTGCTCCTGGGATTTATTTTATTCTTCACAGCTATGGAGTTTTCAAGATTATATCTACAGTATAAGTTTTGGTTGATCTTCCAGCAACAGTCAGTGAAGTTGTGAGGAGGTATCTGGGAATCTTTGTAGAAAATAACGCCTTTTGTTTCAATTACAAGACAAGTTGTGGAAGTTTGTTTACATGATCAGCTGATCAACATTTCGTCGAAAGCAGACTAGTTTGCTGATTTACAGGTCTCCTATAGAATTGAGGCTTTCCAGCGTGTGCTGTGAGTTACAGTGAGAAATAGTCGTCAGCAAAGTGTTACAGCATATCAACAGTATATGTAACTTGGATTATATTTCATACATGTGAACCAACCCGCCTCCCACCCCACGTCTGCGGCCATCGTGCTTGCGCATGCGCACTGCAAGGTGTGTGATGTCATGACTACGTCATCCTTGTGAGATTATTTCCCAGCTAAGTGTTGCCAATGCCTCAGGCTCTCCCGATTTTGGGGATCATGGAGTACTCGGGTCCAGCCTCCCTCGCTGATGTTGAGGTCGATCATCCCGTGGGAGAATGATGACGACCAGTCTACAGACATCAAGCTTGAGCCCCAAAATCATTGTGATCAAGAAGCTGGTGCCCCTGAATCCATCAAATGCCCAATGAAACATGCTAAAAATAAACAGAAGGAAACTCCTATTCAGCATAAGGCATTTGACACCACACCTTGCCCCCTTCCTCTGGTGGCACTCTCGATGCCCCGATCTGCTGCTCCAGCCTTTGCTCCCCGGGACAAGTATGTGAAGTTAGCCTTTAAGGAGAACCTGAGCAGTGATGTGAAGCTTCGCTGGCTGTCTGCAGTCACGAAGGCATTCCGACTCGATCGGAAGCTTGCAGAGGTAAAGATGTCAGTTGTCACTTAGCGCTTTGTATATATCTAGAGGTGCCGTCAGGACATCATTGACAGGGTCAAGGATGGAGAGTTCCTGTCATTACACTTTGACATTCAGGACTCAGTCAAAAGGCCCCGTAAGTTCCCTACTTACCTCTTAACTCGCTACCCTGTTGGAATTGATCCCTCCCTTGCCAAGGAACTACTGGGCGTGTACACTGCTCGCCGATTCCATCAAAACGGGACACCTATTAACCGTCTCGTAATTACCTGGAGTCTCTTGGAACCCCCTCCATCTTCCGTCATATATATATATATATATATATATATATATATATATATATATATATATATATATATATATATATATATACATATATATATTTATATATATATATTTATATATATATTTATATATATATATATATATTTATATATATATTTATATATATATATATATTTATATATATATATTTATATATATATATTTATATATATATATTTATATATATATATTTATATATATATATATATATATATATATATATATATATATATTTATATATATATATATATTTATATATATATATTTATATATATATATATTTATATATATATTTATATATATATATATTTATATATATATATATATATATATATATATATATATATATATTTATATATAATGTATATATATATATATATATATATATATATATATATATATATATATATATATGTATATATATTTATATATATGTATATATATATGTATATATATGTATATATATTTATATATATATATATATATATATATATATATATTTATATATATATATATTTATATATATATATATTTATATATATATATATATATATTTATATATATATATATATTTATATATATATATTTATATATATATATATATATATATATATATATATATGTATATATATTTATATATATATATATTTATATATATATATATATATTTATATATATATATATATATATTTATATATATATATATATATATATATATATATATATATTTTTATATATTTGTGTGTGTGTGTATGTATATATGTATGTATATGTATATATATATATATATATATATATATATATATATATATATATATATATATATATATATATATTATCACTATCACAATCATCGTGATTACAATCACAGCCATCATCATTGCTTTCATAATTATTGATAGTAGCATTTCCATAACCATGATCAACATTACAATAAGAGTAATAATCATAATGATAATAGAGAAAAAAAATAAAAAGATAAACAAATCACCCCCCCCCCCTCCCTCCCGAATAATGAAAAAAAAAAAAAAAAAAAAAAAAAAGCGATATATTCCCAAACGCAAAATCCAAACCGAGCCAGTGGCACATTCTCAGAACCCCGGCAGCGATAGGGGCGAAATTCTCAGCATCACGGTTTCCCGGAATGAGATGAGAGATGCTCATACAGATATCCTATTCCGAATCATCCGTCCCTGGTTTAGTTGCTGGGAGAATTACCTCCGACTGGCTAAATGAACATCGATGGACATTCAGTAGCGATAGATCAAAGCTTTGTTGTGGACTGTGATAAGCAAGAAATTGATTGATCCTGGGAAGCTGGAGATTGCTATGTTAGGATTGACGGGCATGATTGGGATAAGCAACGTTAGAGAGTTCATTGTTCTTTTTATTTTCTCTTTCTCTAATTGTCTCTCTCTGATTATGATAGTAATATTAGTAATGATAATGATAATAATTATAATGATAATTATAATAATTATAATGATAATTATAATGATAATGATAACTATCACAATGATAATGATAAATATAATGGTAATAACAATTATCATAATGATAATAATCATTATAATGATAATGATAATAATATTATCAATAACAAGAATAATGATAATAATGATTACAATATCAATTATCACCATTATTGTTGTGATAATCCTATTTCTTACGCATCTTAATATCATCATCACTCTTATTGTTAAATACCACGTGGCCTACCGAAGCGGTAATATCTTCCTTGAGAAAACCAGCAAGAGTTATGAAAGAGCATCTTGTATTACGCTTCATCCGGGACTTTGCAGATCGTCTTTCTGAGGAATCTCAATGTTGCAGCCTTTAGTATAAGCAATTAAACTCCTCATCTTTTGATCTCTCGTAGTCGTCATTTCGGCTGAAATTTTGGACCCTTTGTGATGCGAAAGGTATTTTTAGAAGGTAAGGATTGTGACATTTTGAAAGAGGGAGAGAGGAAAAGAAATAGTGATAAAGGGGGGGAGAGGGTTGGGAGAGAGAGAGAGAGAGAAATCGGAATGGGTAAAAAAAATAGTTTGTTTGTTTTTTGCTTGTTTGTTTGCTTTTTTTTTTTACTCTTTCTCTTTGTATGCGTGTGTCTGTGACTGAGTGTGTGCGTGTGCGTGTGTGTGTGTGTGTGTGTGTGTGTGTGTGTGTGTGTGTGTGTGTGTGTGTTAGTGCACATGTGTACGTATATGCGCGTGTGCAGAGAGGGCGAGTAGGAGCCGCACAGCCACTATTTCAACAGGTGAGTCGAGAAAGCAATTAACGGAAGCTATTCCAGCCGTTCTATATCGCCTCATGAATAACCACAGTCTTATTAGGCGAAAAGCGACCTCTTCGTCTGTAATTAAATACGAGTCTTTTTCCTTTCGTTCCTTTTTCTCTTTTTTCTAGCTTTTCTGTCTCCATTACTTTTTTTCTTTATCTCCTCTACCCTTTCTCTTTCTTTTTTTCCTCTTTCTTTGTCTTTCTGCATATTTTTTTTTCTCTCTCTCATTCTTTCTCTTTCCATCTGTCTTCTTTTTATTTTTCTACTTTTTCTTCTTTTGTTTCCTTCTTACTCTCTCTCTCTTCTCTCTTTCTCTCTCTCTCTCTCTCTTTCTCTCTCTCTCTCTCTCTCTCTCTCTCTCTCTCTCTCTCTCTCTCTCTCTCTCTACCTATCTATCTATATATCTATCCATCTACCTGCCTACCTGTCAGTCTATCTACCTCTCTTCCTACAATGAATATCCTTGCTTACTCTGCCTCTGACGCATGAGATTATACAATCATTAATTCTTTCACATTATCGATTTCCCTCTTGTATTTAAATGGATGAATGATCAAGTGATGGTTGGGATATTGAGGAAATTGTAAAAGTTTTTCTATTAGGTGAACTTATGCCTTTTATTGAGAGGGAGAAAGAGAGCGAGAAGGGGGGAGGAGGGCGGACAGAGAGAGAGAGAGAGAGGAGGGGCAGAGGGAAAAAAAACACACAGAATAATAAAACGTTTTATTCGTGGCGAAGTTACACTTGAGATTGGCTAAATGCAATATATTTGAATTTCTTATAATCATCATGAATATCCTTAATATGTGTATAAATTTATTGTTTACCTGTGAATTGATTTTCTACCAATGCGTTTGTTTTATTAAATATTTTAATCATATCATAGACCATAACTGTCTTTTCCTTTCACTATAGTTTACTTGTTGTCAATTGTCAGATGCTTATCCTCACTAACTGTCGTGAGCCTTTTTGTCACAATGTATACATGTTCTGTTCTTCTCTCTCTCTCTCTCTCTCTCTCTCTCTCTCTCTGGCGTTCTTGATTTCTTTATTGATGGGTAGCGGCCTTCCACGTTATTAAGTGAGGGTATCTGGCTGTCCCCTCCGACGGGTGCCACACTCTTGGTTTCTGGGAAATGACAGCCATGCTCTCTCTTCTGGGCGTTTTTGGCGTCTGCTACTGCTGAGCTTCCAAAACGTTGTTTCTTGGGCGACCGCATTCCAGGCCTCGTTACATACAGGGCCAAGGGAAGAAAGAAAGGAAGACGAACAGAGAGTGGGGGAGGGTGTGTGTATAATTCGATATTTTATATTATTTTGCTGTTTTTCTTTCTTTGAATTTACTTGTTTTTTTTGTTTTTTTTTTTTTCTAATAAAAATAGATAAAGAAGGGAGTTGCTTGCAGCAACCCGCAAAGGACAATTTGAACTACAAGCTTCTCAGGTAGGGGGAAACAACAGCGGCAACCGTCAAAGGTTTACTTGAACTCCTGAGTCTCAGAATAAATAAGAGAGGATGATACACTACAGTTAACAGTTGTGCAAATAACTATCACATTATTGTATCAACAAACTTGGGGCGATAAAAGAATTATTGTGGGTGGCACTGAGTCGTCCTACCGAATTGCTATCTTAATTCTTAATTTATGCCATGACACTGTCGTAGTGTCAAGTATGTTCGTGAACAAAATTGTAAGATGAGGTAATGCAAGAAATAAGAGAATAATTGTTAGTTTATAGAAATGCAATGCTAATAACTATCCACTTTCACTTTCGACAAACTAAGGGCGATAAAAAGAATATTGTGGGTGGAGCGTCCTCTACCGAATTACAGTGAATTCATTCATTTTATGAGTCTACAGTGAGCAATGAGTTCGAGATTGAAAGTGAATGTGAGTGACACAGAGTGTGAGAATATGTATGTATGAGTAAGATGTGTTATTTCAAGTTCGTATGGAATTATTCCTTCTAGATAAAAAATGAAAATAAATACTTTACTAAAATTAACATTTAATATGAGTACTTACATAATAATTAACTATGATAATAATATCAACCTCGTAGATGATTATGAATTCGCACTCGACATATGCAAATAATAATGATAATAATGAGGAACTGATCCGAATTGAGATTACTCCGTTCAATCTGCAATCGGATAGTTGGTTCGCTGCATATGGAAACGTCTTACTGCAACCATTAGCATCTGTGGCTGTATGTAGGGATTCGTTTTACGCTAAACTGCATTTGACCGGCGGAGTTAAAGCTTAAGCGACATGTATGAATTCGCACCAGAATCATACAAATAATGAAAAATGATGATAATCATGAAGTTAATCTGAAACGAGAATATTTGTGCAATAATTGACTCGTTGGATAAGACTCACAGCGAAACGAAACGTTTTATTGCAACCCTAGCTCTCTGGCTCTGTTTCGGGAAAGTCTTCTACGGCTTATTGCGTTTGATTGACATTTGACTTACTTAAGTTTAACTAATGTATATGATACATGACGAAAATGAATAAAATTCGAATTTGCCATTTTAGTAAGACAATTTAGAATATACCAAATACGAACTAATTGAGGATGATATTAGATTTAGCTAATTAATATGAATAACAAAAGAAGAAAGCATAATTCATTTATCATATTCCATATGGCTAATATGAATATGAAAAATGAAAGGAAAGAGAAAATAGTGCGGTTTTTACTATATCTCTCTCACAACTTGATTGCGAAGATTTAACAAACCCAAATAAACCTTATCTGATTGTGAACGAATCCCGCACGGTTTGTGAAGGAACGTCGCGTCTTCAAATTACGCGGCGTGGTGGCCATTCTACGCTACAATGTTTGGGGGAGGGGAATTTATCAGTAGAATACTCCTTAAAATACTAACGAACTTTCAGACTCGTGTGGTTTACATGCATAGTGAGTTGTAGAATTATAGAATTCGATAATACAAACGAGTGATTAACGAATGAGAAAAAAATGATGTAGCATCATCGAAAGAATTGAAACATACAAAATTATTTTTTTTTTAAGTTGTTTTACGGCAAAGTATACAATACATATAACGAAGTTATTAAATGAATAGTTCGATCACCGATAAGAATGTAATTACGATGTTGAATGTGTGAGAAAAAAAAACACTTTGCCTAACAGAGAACGTTTTAACTTCTTTCACTGTTAAAACACATAAGCACACGTATATGGGGGACATTGAGAAAGTAGAGAAATAAGGAGAATTGGCCCAATGTATGTACTTTCGGTTTTTGTGAAGAAATGTCGGGCGAAAACATTTCAAAGAGAAGTTTTAGGTGCACGGGTGTGGAGGAGTCCATTTTGTCCGTTGATCTTGTTTTTCTTGCTCGCTGCTGATACCAGGACCTTATTTTTCCAAATCTTGATGTTGGAATTGCCTGGGTGTTCCTATGGCCTTATATCCTAACACATTCTTGCGATGTAGGTTGCCATTTACGGAACTCTTGCTGCTCTGCGCTGCGGCAGGTATCTTAGGGTGGGGGACAAAATTCCATGTGAGATCGCGTGGCGAGTGAAGTATTCGTATATTTTCGGAGGCAGTGTTCTTTTCCAGCTATTTGTAGTGGTTCCCGCTTCTGCTACCACTTTGTGATGGGTGAGCAGACTGGGATCCCACCGCTGCCACCAATTTGTGAGAGGTGCTCATAAAAGATTTTTTGAAGCCAAAGTCTAGTGTTCTTGATTTCTTTATTGATAGGTAGCGGCACAGGTGATATGTTAATATTTACTTGGTAGTGATGGCTTGGCGGATGTCTGGCGGGCGAGGCGGGGGTCAGAGGCAGGAAGAGCTGACCGCTCCCCGCTGAGGGAGCGTGTCCCTGACGGAGTGTGTGTGGGAGAGAAAAATGGTAGAATGCAGTAATGCATTTGATATAGAAATATGTATATATATATATATATATATATATATATATATATATATATATATTATATATATACACAGACACACACACATACATATATATATATATATATATATATATATATATATATATATATATGTATGTATAAATATATATACATATTAATAATACACACAGACATATATATATGTATATATATGTATTCATATATATACATATTTATATGTATGTATATATATATATATGTATATATATATATATATATACATATATATGTATATATATATATATATATATATATATACATATATATATATATATATATATATATATACATATATATATATACACACACACATATATATATATATATATATATACATACACACACACACTCACACACACACACACACACACAAACACACACACACACACACACACACACACACACTCACACACACACACACACACACATATATATATGTATATATATATATATATATATATTTATATATATATATATATATATATATATATATATATATATATTTATATGTATATATATATATATATATATATATATATATGTGTGTGTGTGTGTGTGTGTGTGTGTGTGTGTGTATGTATGTGTATGTGTATGTGTATGTGTATGTATATATATATATATATATATATATATATATATATATATATATATATATATATATATTTATACATTTCGCTCCATTTCTCTGTCTGTCCATTTCCCCCCGTCCTCTCCGCTACTTCGCGTCTACATCCTTGACGAAGAAAAAGAAAATTAAAAAGTTTCTTCTATTAAGTCTTCCCATCCCCTCGCCTCATCCCCCCCCCACCCCCCCGCCCCACTCCATGTCTACCAACGTCTACCCTTCCCCACTTTGTCCTCAGCGTCCCTCCCCCCTTTCTCCCCCAACCCCATCCAAACCTCATCTTCCTCCCCCACTTCTATTTATTCCACAACCTACCCACCTCAACACGCCCCCCCCCCCCCAGGACACCTACCCTTACATACATTACACCCCACTCACCCAATACCTAACCCCCCCCCCCTCCTATACCCCCTCCACCTCCCATCCTCTCCCGAACCCCCAGTCCACCACTACAACCCCTCACTACAACCCCCATTCCACCCTCACTCCCCAACTACAAACCCCCCAAACCCCCACCAGAAGCACCCCCCCCCCCTACCCCTCCTTCCCTCTCCCCCCATTCCCACCCACCCTGCCGTATAATTGGGCGCCGGCCAAAGTTCGCAAACTAATCAGACAGTTGCGAAAGTATCACCCCGTCTGCCCCACGATCTCGTCTCCCCCACCCCCCACCCCCATCTTCTCCCCACCCCCACCCCCACACCCCCACTCCTCCCGCAGTAGTTGTGAGAAATTAGCGTGCGAATAGAGTGGCTGTCGATACATTTCTCTCGACTCACTGGATGACGATGATGAGGAGGAAGAGGAGGAGGAGGAGGAGGGTGGAGTGCTTGCCGGCTGCAGCATTAGTGAAGGGGGGTCGAAGGGAAGGGGAGGGGGGGGAGGGAGAAAGGGAAGGGGGAGGAGGGGGATTAGGAGGGGAAAGGGGGGGATGGGGGAGGAAGGGGAAGGAGAAAGGGGAGGGGAATGGGTAGGGGAAGGAGAAAGGGTAGAGGGAGGAGGGGGATAGGAAAGGGGAGGGAGAGAGGAGTAGGAAGGAGGAGGAATTAGAAAGGGAATGGGGAGAGAGGAGGGGGGAGGATAGGGGTAAAGGGCAGGAGAAAGAGGAAAGGGAGAGGTAGGAGGGATTGGATTGGAAGTGGTAAGGAGAAAGGGAAAATGAATGGAAACAGAGAAGGACTGGACGGGAAGGGAGGGAGTAGGGGTAGGAGTACGAATGATGGGGGTTAGGGGTCTAAGGGAGGGTATGGGGAAGGGGGGTAGGGAGTCCTATAAGTATATAAGCGGAGAGAGGGAGAGCAAGTACATACGGAAGGGAGGGGGTAACAGGAAAATGGGAATGAGTTCAGATGATCCATTTGTTTGAGGCGAGAAAAAGAGGGGCGAGGAAGTACAATGAAACAAAGAAAGAAGCAAATATCTATCTATTTATCTCAATCCATCTATATGACTCTCTCTCTCTATCTATCTATCTATCTATCTATCTATCTATCTATCTTTTCTCTTTCTCTCTCTCTCTCTCTCACACTCTCACTCTGTCTCTCTCTCTATCTCTCTTTCTCTCTCTCTCTCTTTCTTTCTTTACCTCTCTCTAATATGTGTATGAGGATTGTATAGTAGGTTTATATATCATATTAAGAAATCAACAGATCAACATAAAAAAATATATTATGAATATCACACTCTAACTAGTGAGGTAATCGCCTCGTCAGGTCGGGTCAACTTTGATTGACAGGTAACTCACACATAGTTACCTTCCAAAGTACCTTGACCCTCAAAAGAGCTAAATACCTGTGAGTGCCACGCCTCCTACATTCCAGACTACCTTCCCGCGTAACTACTGTTGGGGACGGCGGATAGGAAACCTATCCATATGACCAAGATATCTGGAACATGCAGACAGACCAGGATCGACTGCGCTGCTCCTGTTTAAACATGTCGTGATGGTGTTTATTACTGGGATCATTGTGCTGTAGTGTACATTATATTTCGTATACCATAACGTCACACTATCTGCGTTATGGAATAAATCTGAATTGTATAAACCCTGTGTCTGGCATCACATACCTATTCAGTGTGGGTTATTAGTTCCAACAGACTAACCCATCATAAACTGGTGCTAGCGGATAGAAAAACCCTCACAATGTGCATGTGGGTTTGTGTACTTTTAGAGGGAGAGAGACAGAGGAAGCGAGACACAGAGAAAGAAATAAGAGAAAACAATTAAGTAAGTGAGTGAGAGAAAAAAGTACTTTTTCCTCCAGGATCCTTTCAATATTATTCCCTTTCTTTCTTACAATTTTCTTATCAGACTCTTCATGTTTTTTTTGTTCTGCCTTATACCCTACGCCCATCTTTTCAGAGCCGACAAAGATCCGTAAATGGGATAATTACCCTTTCTATAGGACGAAAAAAGCGCGGCCGACTTATTGTGCCGGACTGAGGTTCGCGCAAGAACGATTATCGACGCATTTCAGGGGGTCTGGAAACTTTCTCTCTTTATTTATTTATTTGTCTATCGGTATATATACACACGCGTATGTATACCTGTATCTATATCTGTGTTTATATATATATATATATATATATATATATATA